>CM054805.1:0-97500 GCA_028984105.1 Lavandula angustifolia
TGTCACTCTCTTTTGGGTAGCTAACGGCTCTTTCAAGGAATCTTGCAGAGTCTTTTTCCTCCGTTTCTGGAAATAAGTTGACTTGCAGCTTTAATCAGAACTTGGACAGTTGGCTGCTCGTCATTGGTCGAGGTGTAGAAAACAGTTGAGACAAACAGACTTCTAGGCATATCTGAAGCTGACTTCTCTGAATACCTCGTATGACTCTACTGATTTAACATATAAGATTATCTGACAATCATTGAGACTGTCAGGTCGTTGCTGAGTCTGACCTTGGTTCAGTAGTATACTCTGAGTTCAGTAAACTGCTCCTGCTGAGTCCAGTTCTACTGACTTCATTCAGTATGTTGCTCCTGCTGAGTCCAGCACTACTGAGTATGAATACCTCTCAGTATGTTGCTCCTGCTGAGTCCAGCACTACTGAGTCTGAATACCTCTCAGTATGTTGCTCCTGCTGAGTCCAGCACTACTGAGTCTTCACTCTATGGTACTGAGGCGGATAGTCTACTGAAAGGTTAGCAGACAGAACTCTATGCCAGAACCATGTAGAAGGAATGTCTATTGAGTCTGAAACTCTCAGAGACAAAGGCATTACAATTACAACTCAATGGTTCACCAATCAAATCAGGGTTTTGGGATCATTCAACTCTTCTAGCAAATATACTACTGAATCATCTCCCAACAATTTCCCCCTATTTGATGATGCCAAAACCTAACATTGCAAACTTTCAGATACAAGCTCCTTACAAATATTACAAGTAAAATCAGTGGAGTTGTACAACAAGTTCTAATCTACTGAGGGATACAGGAAGAAGTTTCATAACCTATTTCAGTATTCTAACAACAGTTTCTCCCAAACGAAAATTTCCCACATACTCAAACAAATAGAGTCTATCAATCTAAGCAAAAACCAGACAAACACAGATATAAGCAGTGAGTGTGTGAGTCAGTAATCACTTAGGTGATTCTGAGTGTTAAGCTTAAATAAACAGATAGGCCATGAAGACAATAAGGTATTGTCGGGCCAAACAGCAAAGATGTTTTATATATATATGAAGTTCAGTACAGTACATCATTTGCTATTCTACAAACAAACTATAAGGATAAGAAGCTATCTCCTGAATCTCTGGATCCTTGCCTTAAAATCTTTTGACTTTTCTTCTGGCAAAGGAAGTCCATACATTTGAAAGGTGTCCTTCAGAGCTTCTTCATCTTCAGCACATCAGCAGGATCATTCTCATCAAGTTCCAAGGCTAAGACGGCTTTTCTGACTTCTCCTTCAATAACTCCAGTATATAGTGAGCCATCAAGCTTCTGAGGAGGTGGCAGAGGTCTGGGAACAAGGACCTGAACATCTTCTTTGTCATTTATGGCCTTCTGTACTATGTCATATATCTCTGGATCGCATACTAGTAGCCATTTAGCAAAGGCTTTGTTTTTGCGCATATCAAGACAATATCTCTACACATAGTTCCTCTTGATAAACTCAGCCTTTAATGACTCCCACTTCTGAGTCATTTCCCATGGCATCCACTTATCCACTGTTGGGAGATGATTCAGTAGCCTAGTGCTCAGTAGATTTGAATGATCCCAAAACCCTACTTTGATTGATGAACCATTCAGTTATATTTGTTTTGTATCTGTCTCTGAGAGTTTCAGACTCAGTAGACATCCTTCCTACATGGTTCAGGCGTTCATTTCTGTCTGGTGATTCTTCAGTAGACTATCAGCCTCAGTACCATAAGAAGAAGACTCAGTAGTCTTTGGACTCGACGAGAGCAAAGATATCGAAAGGAGTCTGTAGAACTGGACTCAGCAGGAGCAGTTCACTGAACTCAGAGTTGATCTTCAGTAGAGCCAGACTCAGCAGGAGTATGCTACTGAACATAGATCAGACTCAGCAACGGCCAAACAGTTTCCTGACTGTTAGAGATCTTATAAGTCAAATCAGCATACGAGCTATTGAGAAGTCAGCTTCAGATCTGCCTTGAAGTCTGTTTGTCTCACCTACTTTCTTCAGCCTCGACCAATGACAAGCACTCAGCTGTCTACTTTCTGATTAAAGCTGCAAGTCAACACTTTTCCGGAAATGGAGGGAAAGGACTCTGCCACCATACTTTAAAAGAGCCGTTAGCTACCCAAAAGAGAGAGACACATGGATCTTCGTCTCCAATGGATCTTTCCATGCATCTCATCTATAAATAGAGGGAAGAATTCAAATCGAAGCTCACGTCACATATCAAGAACACACGAGCAATTACGAGCAACTCAGAATCGACTTAAAGCTTTCCGCAAGATCTTCAAAGAGCAATTCCAAGCGAAAGGCGACATATTTGCTCAAAGGGAACCGAGCTGAATCAGACTCTAAGCCTCTAGTATCCAAGCGACTGAATACGTATACTTTACCGTTCGTCGCTCTAGAAGCCACTTTCTCGTTCCCTTCCCTCTAACCTAAGCTCAGCAGACCATATCTATAGCTTAGATCGAAGGAGTTCATCCTTGAACTGTTCTTTATTGTAAAGAACTCCTTCATAGTTGGAGAGTTTGTCAAACACTTCAGTTTGATACCTTGCAAACTGAGACTTGCTCAGTATAAATCTCAAGACCAGTGTTTGTCCAGTGCACAAACCGACTGAGACTAACTCAGTATAATAAAATAGTCTCCTAATCTTTTCGGGACAGTGGACGTAGGATTGTTGGATCCGAACCACTTTAAAATCGCTTGTGTTCTGTGTGCTTTTTGTTTACTTTTGCATTGATTAGTGATTATTGTTCATACTGAAAATATCTTTCAAATCATTCAACTATGTTTCAGCAAAGCTTAATAGACTGCACTAACGTACTAAAATAGTTTTCCTAAAACTGTTTTCTAACTCAACTGAATTGGGCCTACACATTTCCGCACTCAACTGAACTTCTACTGAACGGTATTGAATTCTGACCTAAGTCAGCTAGCAGGCCTCAGTGAAGTCAGTCACTCTGCCACGTGATTCAGAACAGCTTATCTGGTCTACTGAACCTGTTCAGTACGGCATCTTCCTGAAAAGGACTGTTCGCGTTTTAAGTTGAGAAAGTTTTCAGGTGTATTCACCCCCCCCCCGCACACCTGAAAGTTTTCAGGCCTCCATTTCCGTTTTAAGTTGACTTGCAGCTTTAATCAGAAAGTAGACAGCTGGCTGCTTGTCATTGGTCGAGGCTGAAGAAAGTAGGTGAGACAAACAGACTTCAAGGTAGATCTGAAGCTTACTTCTCTATACCTCGTATGACTCTGCTGATTTGACTTATGAGATTTCCTAACAGTCAGAAGACTGTCTGGCCGTTGCTGAGTCTGATCTATGTTCAGTAGCATACTCTTGCTGAGTTCAGCTCTACTGAAGATCAACTCTGAGTTCAGTGATCTACTCCTGCTGAGTTCAGTTCCACTAACTCCTTTCAGTATACTGCTCCTGCTGAGTTCAGTACTACTGAGTCTTCTTCTTCTTATGGTACTGGGGCTGATAGTCTGCTGAAGAACCAGCAGACAGAGCTGAACGTCTAACCATGTAGGAAGGATGTCTACTGAGTCTGAAACTCTCAGAGACAAAACAAACAAACACAACTGAATAGTTCATCAGTCAAAGTAGGGTTTTGGGATCATTCAAATCTACTGAGCACTAGGATACTGAATCATCTCCCAATAGGGGTTAACCTTTAAAAAAATTTATAGACTTTGCACATTTTTTCCAACTTGAAAAAATATATTATTTTTGCATTCGATTTGCTAATTTTTTAAAGGGGTTAACCTTTAAAAATTTGGAGATTTTGTTCAATTTTTTATATTTGAAAAAATTATCATTTTAGCATTCGAATTGCAAATATTTTAAAGGGAAACACCTTTAAAAATTCTAGAGATTTTGCACATTTTTTTAACATAAAAAAATATATTATTTTTGCATTCGATAAGATAATTTTTTAAAGGGGTTGTTAACCTTTAAAAACTTGGAGATTTTGTTCAATTTATTAATTTATGAAAAGATTTTATTTTAGCATTCGAATTGCAAATATTTTCAAGGGGTTAACCTTTAAAAATTCTAGAGACTTGGCACATTTTTTCTGACTTCAAAAAAATTTTATTTTTGCAATCGATTTGATAATTTTTTAAAGGGGTTAACATTTAAAAACTTGGTGATTTTTCTCTATTTTTTGTATATGAGAAAAAAGTTTATTTTAGCATTCGAATTGCAAATATTTTCAAGGGGTTAACCTTTAAAAATTATAAAGACTTCGCACATTTTTTCTTACTTAAAAAAAAACATTATTTTTGCATTCAATTTGATAATTTTTTAGAGAGGTTAACCTTTAAAAATTTAGAGAATTTTTTACTCAATTTCTCATCTATGAAAAAAAAATTATTTTAGCATTCGAATTGCAAATATTTTAAAGGGTTTAACCTTAAAAATTCTAGAGACGTTACACATTTTTTCTAACTTGAAAAAAAATATATTATTTTTGCATTCGATTTGATAATTTTTTTAAAGGTGTTAACCTTTAAAAATTTGGAGATTTTGCTCAATTTTTTATATATGAAAAAATTATAATTCTAGCATTCCAATTGCAAATATTTTAATGGGGTTAACCTTTAATAATTCTAGAGACTTTGCACACTTTTTCTAACTTGGAAAGAAATATATTATTTTTGCATTCGATTTGATAATTTTTAAAGGGGTTAACCTGTAAAAATATGGGGATTTTGTTCAATTATTTTATATGTGAAAAAAAATATTTTAGCATTCGAATTGCAAATATTTTCAAGGGGTTAAGCTTTAAATATTCTAGAGACTTTGCACATTTTTCTAACTTAAAAAAAATATAATATTTTTGTATTCGATTTACTAATTTTTTAAAGGGTAACACCTTTAAAAATTTTGAGACTTTTGTCAATTTTTTATATATGATAAAAATTATCATTTTAGCATTTGAATTGCAAATATTTTAAAGGGGATAACCTTTAAAAATTCTAGAGACTTTGCACATTTTTTCTAACTTGAAAAAATATATATTATTTTTGCATTCGATTTGATAATTTTTTAAAGGGGTTAACTTTTTAAAATTTGGAGATTTTGTTCAATTTTTTAGATATGAGAAAAAAATTTATTTTAGCATTCGAATTGCAAATATTTTTAAGGGGTTAACCTTTAAAAATTCTATAGACTTTGCACATTTTTTTCTAACTTGAAATAAATATATTATTTTTGCATTCGATTTGCTAATTTTTTAAAGGGGGGTTAACCTTTACAAATTTGGAGATTTTGTTCTATTTTTTATATATGAAAAAAATTATCATTTTAGCATTCGAATTGAAAATATTTTAAGGGGCTTAACCTTTAAGAATTCTAGAGACTTTGCACATTTTTTCTAACATGAAAATAAATATATTATTTTTGCTTTCGATAAGATAATTTTTTAAAGGGGTTAACCTTTAAAAACTTTGAGATTTTGTTCAATTTTTTATTTATGAAAAAAGATTTTTTTTAGCATTCGAATTGCAAATATTTTCAAGGGTAACACCTTTAAAAATTCTAGAGACTTTGCACGTTTTTTCTGACTTCAAAAAAAATTATAATTTTTGCATTCGATTTGATAAATTTTTAAAGGGTCTAACCTTTAAAAATTTGGAGATTTTTCTCAATTTTTGTATATGAAAAAATTATTATTTTAGCATTCGAATTGCAAATATTTTCAAGGGGTTAACTTTTAAAAATTATAGAGACTTTGCACATTTTTTCTAACTTCAAAAAAAAAAATTATTATTTTTGCATTCGATTTGATAATTTTTTAAAGGGGTTAACCTTTAAAAACTTGGCGATTTTGCTCTATTTTTTGTATATGAGAAAAAAAAATTACTTTAGCATTCGAATTGCTAAATAAATTTTTACTCAATTTCTCATATATGAAAAAAAAATTATTTTAGCATTCGAATTGCAAATATTTTAAAGGAGTTAACCTTAAAAATTCTAGAGACGTTACACATTTTTTCTAACTTTAAAAAAAATTATTATTTTTGCATTCGATTTGATAATTTTTTAAAGGTGTAACCTTTTAAAATTTGGAGATTTTGCTTAATTTTTTATATATGAAAAAAATTATTATTTTAGCATTCCAATTGCAAATATTTTAATGGGGTTAACCTTTAAAAATTCGACAGACTTTGCACATTTTTTCTAACCTTAAAAAAATGTTATTTTTGCATTCGATTCGATAATTTTTTAAAGGGGTTAACCTTTAAAATTTTGGAGATTTTACTCAATTTCTCATATATCAAAAAAAATTATTATTTTAGCATTCGAATTGCAAATATTTTAAAGGGGTTTAACCTTTAAACATTCTAGAGACGTTGCACATTTTTTCTAACTTCAAAATAAATTGTTATTTTTGCATTCGATTTGATAATTTTTTAAAGGGGTGAACCTTTAAAAATATGGAGATTTTGCTCAATGTTTCATATATGAAAAAATTTATTATTTTAGCATTTCAATTGCAAATATTTTAAGGGTGTTCACCTTTAAGTATTCTAGAGACGTTGCACATTTTTTCTAACTTGAAAAAAATATATTATTTTTGCTTTGGATCTTGGACTTCCGTCGAACCCAGCAATTGATGTTGGACAGGTTTGTTTTTGCCTCCCTGCATCTCGAAAAAAGATTTTATTTTAGCATTCGAATTTATTTTAGCATTCGAATTTCAAATATTTTCAAGGGTTAACCTTTAAAAATTCTAGAGACTTTGCACGTTTTTTTCTAACTTCAAAAAAAATTATAATTTTTGCATTCGATTTGATAAATTTTTAAAGGGTCTAACCTTTAAAAATTTGGAGATTTTTCTCAATTTTTGTATATGAAAAAATTATTATTTTAGCATTCGAATTGCAAATATTTTCAAGGGGTTAACTTTTAAAAATTATAGAGACTTTGAACATTTTTTTAAAGGGGTTAACCTTTAAAAACTTTGCGATTTTGCTCTATTTTTTGTATATGAGAAAACAAAATTATTTTAGCATTCGAATTGCTAAATAAATTTTTACTCAATTTCTCATCTATGAAAAAAAAATTATTTTAGCATTCGAATTGCAAATATTTTAAAGGGGTTAACCTTAAAAATTCTGAGACGTTACACATTTTTTCTAACTTTAAAAAAAAATTATTATTTTTGCATTCGATTTGATAATTTTTTAAAGGTGTAACCTTTTAAAATTTGGAGATTTTGCTTAATTTTTTATATATGAAAAAAATTATTATTTTAGCATTCCAATTGCAAATATTTTAATGGGGTTAACCTTTAAAAATTTGACAGACTTTGCACATTTTTTCTAACCTAAAAAAAATATTATTTTTGCATTCGATTCGATAATTTTTTAAAGGGGGTTAACCCTTAAAAATTTGGAGATTTTACTCAATTTCTCATATATCAAAAAAATAATTATTTTAGCATTCGAATTGCAAATATTTTAAATGGATTAACCTTTAAATATTCTAGAGACGTTGCACATTTTTTCTAACTTCAAAATAAATTGTTATTTTTGCATTCGATTTGATAATTTTTTAAAGGGTTCACACCTTTAAAATTATGGAGATTTTGCTCAATGTTTCATATATGAAAAAATTTATTATTTTAGCATTTCAATTGCAAATATTTTAAGGGACATTTTTTCTAACTTGAAAAAAAAATATATTATTTTTGCATTGGATCTTGGACTTCCGTCGAACCCAGCAATTGATGTTGGACAGGTTTGTTTTTGCCTCCCTGCATCTCTGTGCAAATTTCCTCACTAACATTTTGAATTTCTGGTTGCGAGGGAGTGACATTGAGAATTAGAAGGAGAAGAAGCTTGTTCGTTCGTATTCTTTGCACAGTATATTTGACTGTCATCCCTCAAATTCCTTCTTCAAGATCTGGGAAATATGAAGTTTGTTGCATAGTATTTTGTGGATAATGTATTCATAACCATATATAATATTTTGGTTGAAGGATCCTCCAAACCCTGTGGCAATCCACTCATCGAAAGCTGTGGGAGAGACACCTTTCTTTCTAGCGTCTGCTGTATTTTTCGCGATCAAAGATGCTATCATAGCTGCGAGGGCAGAGGTAGGTCTGAGTGATTGGTTTCGTCTGGACAATGCAGCTACTCCGGAGCGAATACGGATGGCATGCATTGATGAGTTCACAAAGCCATTCATGGACTCCGGGTTCCACCCAAAGCTTAGTATCTAGTATGAAGTTCATACTGGATTTGTCTTTATTTATAAATGGAGTTTGGTTGTCCCTTGTAAACAAATACCAATGTTGTAATTTAGTAGGAACGATTTTGAAATGTTGTGTCCTTAATAACTTTTGTAGATAAAACTGAGGTATTCGGACTTGTGATTCAAAAGGGACGGATCCAGAATTACGAGGGAATGGGGGCGAAACTAAAAAATTCGAAAGAGAAGAGAGTGAAGTGTACATTCGGGGGAGGGGCGAAATAAGAAATTTCTTAAAAATAACATATACAAAATCGCGTTTCGACACGAGTTCAGGGTGCCGCCGACACGACAAAAAAGTCAGGGCAACGGTAGGATCTGCTGTTGTGGTCGACTAACTTAATGTTTTTGTAACATTTGAAGTAATCTCTCAGCCTAGTCGAGAAAATGAAGAAGATGAATAGATGAATTCGCCGTTTTAAAATGACTAAATGAGGTTGCAACTAAGGAAGCTAAACTTGCTATCAATTTAATCAAAACACAGCCACTAGAATATGGTTATGTCCCAATTTTTGTTGTAATATTCAGCAAACATGTCTGTCTATACACACACACACACACAATACATTCAGGCATAAAACTGTGATTAAGCAATGAAATTCGTTTCAAATTCTTCCAAGATTCTTCTTCTACGTGATGCTTATGAGTAGAACTCGTAGGTTTTCGCTTGGAGTATGATTTGCCTTAGCGCTCCAATAGGTGCTATAATCATCAAAAGGACTCCCAGAATGATGCAGACCTGAAAAACAATCATCGACATTATCAGCAAGTGGTAAGATAAGAATGAATTACTATTTTCAACCACAGTAGAAACTGACCCAATTAGCAATCCAAGATAGGCTGAATCTCCTTGGCTTGTAGATAGCAAGCCACATGATGCAAGGCAGCTGATGGAAGGAAATTAAGGTGTTGAGTTATTGCATGCATACTATTATATCCAATCTGTAAAATTACATTACAATATGTTTGTACTCACGAAGTATGTGGTTGGCGCGAAAGCAAATCCTCCGAAAAACCCGAGGAGCCCGCCAAAGAACGGGAAGGTCATGCCGATGAACATAGTGAAAGCTGAAATCAATTAACAACTGTACTTGAGGCCAGAGTTGGATAGGAAAATGAAAATGAAAATGAGTGTGGAAGTTAGCTACTTACCAACATAGACGTTTCTTGTGATAAATCGCAGATACCAGGTGGGCTTGAATCTTAGTTTCTTGACTAGGACTGTCTCAATCATGTCAAAAACCGGCATAGCATATATCTGATAGCTTCCGATGACATGAATCACAACAAACAAATTCGCCATGGCGATGAGCCATGTGGGTTTGCTCAACGATATCAAGATGTTGTCGGAGACAGCGTTTCCGTACATCCAGTATCCGATGAAAGCCACAGGGAAGTAGCAGAGGGCGACGACAATGTAGGCAACGATGACCCCCCTCCACATAGGCCCCTTCGAGGGCTTCTCCGGTGTGGAAGGGATGGTGGCTTGGATCTCCAGAACAACATTGTGGCCGGCGTAGGCAAATGCCACATCCCCGAGAGCACTGAAGAAGTTGAATACAGTACCAGCTGTTGTGGTGGCCTTGTAACCGTATTGCACGTCGGGCTGAACTCCCTTCTTCACGGAAGCCCCCCAGGCAATCGTCGAATAGCTCAAGGACATGACCGCTGCAGCTAAGGAGATGCCGGAGATGGAGTTGAAGTTGGGGAGGTGGGAGAGGACAAAGTGGACGGAGGCGAAGATCATTATGAAGTAGGTGAGCTTGATATCCTTGCACTTGTCCTTGCAGACGAGGTTGTGAAACTTCTGGAGTGATTTCCCTCCTGTCACCATGTACACGATGTCCACTCCGACTTCCACAACTAGTTGCTGGGGCACAACAATGTAGAGCCCCAGCTTCTCCCCGAAGGCGTGCTGCCCCAGCTCATGATACCTGTCGAACCGCTTCCCGGGAACCATTTCATGCATCTCAACCATCTGCCACAGTGTGTATAGGGTCACGATCCAAGATATAACCATCACTGCAACTCCAGGACCCCTGTATATATAAATACATTAAATCATTCATTCATTCATATACACTTCTCTCCCATTATTATTTACGTCTTACTGGGATTGGACACGGAAATTAAGAAAGTGTTTGTAAAGGTGTAAATTTGTGTTTAGATTGATTATAGTCCACTCATTTATTTTTTTATTTGGTATGAGACATAACTAATAAGACAACAAAAAGGCAAGTGGAACATTAATAATGGGACGGAGAAAGTATATAACACTACATATACGTACCATCCTAATTCAGACATGGCATACGGGAGACTGAGGACTCCAGCTCCAACCATGGCTGTAACATTGTGAAAAGCTGCATACCACCATTTTGCATTTCTTGAAGAAGTAATTGGCAACCAAGCATCTATTGCCTTCTCTTCTTCGGTCCGATTATCCACCTACACATTCATAATCTCTCAACTAAAGATTTTTTTTATTTTTTGTTTATTTGACAAAGAAAAGTTTATACAGTTAAACCTCAATAAAGTAATAATTTTGGGACCGAGAAAAAAATATTCATTTAACGAGATTATTACTTTATCGAACATTATTTTAATACATTAACCAATATCAGGATTGGAAGAAATTATTATCTTAACGAGATTATTACTTTATCGAATATTAGCTATACCTTAACTATTGACAGTTTCATGCCAATTTACATAATTCAAATTAAGGTTTGCAATGCTTTATCCAATTTATACATCATCATTTTATATATATGTAGAATGTAGTGGATTATATCAAATTACTGTGTCCAATTTCATACCATAGCCCAGTTTAATCAAACTTTTGACACAAAAGAATATTCTTATCTAACTAAATTAAAACATCACAAATTGGAAAAGGTGTATATCAAAAAGTGTCCCTTGTCTCTACTCAAATTGTTGTTGCCTTTCTAGATAGTCATGATAATTGAGATCCAATAATTTAAAAGAAAAGTAATAAAAATATAAAAGAAAAATACCCAATTGAAAATTGAAGTCAACTATTGTAGGATTTACATTAAGTAGAGCACATGCCATTAAATGTGGAAACTAATTAAATTCAGTCCCCTAGTTGCCAATAAAAGCCAAAACAACCTATTAATTGCAGCTGGCTTTACCTGCCCGGCCGGAATCAAACGGATTTGGGGGGAAGAAGAAGAAAAAAAAAACTCACTTAGTCCAAGTATAATATTTTAATTCCATTTTCTATTTCTTTAAAGAAAAGAAAAAAAATCATTTCAATTTAAGGCTCCGTAAACGTAAAAACGTTGTCCATAGTTGACTTAGTCTACTTCAAAGAATAATATCACCACTGGCTAGTAGTGATATTATTCTTTTATTATACCATCTAAATCAAATCCATGTCTAGAAATTCAAAGAAATTTGCAGTTGGCATGATCTGATTGAGTCGAGATTCTAAATAAACCCATTGTGTTTCGGCATGGATTTCTTTTGTGTTCGTAAAGAGAGAGTACATAGCTACACATAACATGAATCATATATTTAGAAGTAATTAATTAATAAAAGAAAAAACTTTAATGAGATTAGAACTTGTGATTTGTACGTGGAGACTTACATTTTTGGAGTAGTCGTCTTTGCTCTCGGTTCCCATGGCCGGCCTTCAAGAATACAAGGAGAGAGAAGTCCTTAAATTATAAGAGGGAGAATTGATCGATAAATGGATGTATATACGATATGAGCTCTTGGAAAATATCGACTCTTTGCCCTTTTTATATGAAATGAGGAGGGAGGGGGGAGAGGAGAGAGAGAGAGAGAGAGAGAGAGAGAGAGAGAGGGGGGGACGTTATTGTTTGACTTCAGATACAGTTGTCGAGTATGCATAAATTAAGAATGTGTTGTAGTCAATAGGAAACAAAGAGGTTGCGCATTGGCTGTATTTTTTCCAAAGAAAATTCGCCGAACCTTACACACTCTTGAAGCCGGCATGAGTTGTCCAAGAAAATTAAATCAAACTTTTCTCTTTTTGGGAGAAAGGAAAAAAAATAGCTGCAATAAAGAGAATCTGACTTCAGGTTTGATCGGCCGAATTAGTTTGTTTTGTTAGTTATGAGGAATCCAGCTGTATTAATTAATTATTACTCCCTCCGTCCCAATTTAAATGTCCCTTATACCATTTTTGGGTGTCCCAATTTAAATGTCCACTTTCCCTTTTTGGCAAATTTTAACACACAAATTTTTTGTAGGACCCACACCTTTTTAAATCTCTACTTCCACCATTCTCCTTAATTCCGAAAGAGGACATTTAAATGGCGGAGGGAGTATATAATAATCAATCAATCATTATTATTATTATTATTATTATTCATGGTTGAAGAAACCTAGACAAGCTTCGCAACAAATTTCAAAAATATATGATAAAATACACTCCAACTTGGTCGGAATTTCAGCCAACGTCCCTTATTCCACATCATGCGTTTTTATCTTCTTTTTTTTAAGGATTAACTTAGATTCTTTTTTGAATAGTTAATGAATTAATATGACAATTATTAATCTGATATTATTCTCTTTTACCCAATTTCATATAATAAAACTCAAATTTACCAAATTCTTATATTTACTATACAAAATACTCAATTTTACGTACATTACCCCTAACTTTATGAAAAATTCAAAAAGCTGAGCGGGACTTGGCAGGTAGAGCGGGACGTGAGCGGGACGTGAGCGGGACGTGGGCGGGACGCGAGCGGGATTTGAGCGGGACGACGAGCAGGACGTGAGCGGGATTCCATGTTCTGCTTCAGATACCCGATTCCAATCATTTACGTAGGCTGACAAGTCTAAAAAGTAGGGGTTTTAAAGTAAAATTGAGTATTTTGTGTAACAAATATAAGGATTGGGTAAATTTGAGTTTTGCAATATCAATTTGGGTATTTAAGAAAACACCCCTAAATTAATTATCATTGTTAATATTGTTGTTATTGTGTTAAATTTGTAAATCAAATTATTTTGTTTACACATTAGGAATAATCCATATTATAAACAAGATCATCCAAATTACCACGAGGTTTCGTGCCTACTTTTGCTGCGTTGATTTGAATTTTCCGAAGCAAAATATCATCATCATTATTGAAACTTGAGAGATGACAAAGGTTGACTTGATAAACTTATTTTCGCCAAAGTCGTCCATAGAATCTCCTACGTATCTTTCATATTTTCAGTTTCACACTTTGCAGGAATCTCTTAAACTGTTTAATTGTCAAGGGTCAAAACTTGCTAAAGCTGTGGATGGTGGAGTGAGACAGCCACTAAGTTGTGTTTATACTCAATTGATCGTAAGTCCACTAGTACGAGAGTACTAACTAGCTAGTGTACAAGTATTGTTCCAATCCTTTCTTCGAAACCTCGCAAATTAAATGATCTTCAACTTGTTATATCCACTAGACTACTCCCTTCTTCCAACTAGAAACGACATGTTTTTTTTTTTTTTTTTGCGCAGTTCGGAAATTAAGTAAATGGTATTAAGTAGTGTAGATTGTTTAATTTTTTAATAGGTAAATATGTGGTTCATACAATCTTTACAATTTTAAGAAATGTGTTATTTATGATGAGACATCTCGATAATGAAAACGTATTATTCGAGTGGGACGGGGATAGTTTATATGTTGCTTTTGAAAGAGTACAAGTAGGAATGAATGTGGAAATTTCAGAAGTCTATAGTCAACATTAATATGCAATGCCCCATTTTTACGTTTTCTTTTTGTTTAATTTGTCTACACCTAATGACTACGTCACATTCTCTGTATCTTAGTTGGACTTTTCCGCAGGCGATTCCCAATTTGACTATTAATTTATTTAATGCAGGAGAGAATTCTATCCATTACCAAGATTGTTTTAACTAGATAATAATAATAATGCATGTTAGTCCCGAAATATTATATTTTATTTTGAAATTTAGTTTTGGAAAATATGCAACCATTTTAGATTGTATTTTTATTTTATTTCTTGTAGTCAATTCAAAAGACGCATAATAAATTAAATTGATTGAAAACTCATTGAAATTCCCTGTCTATTTGTATTTTACAAAACTATACAAAAATGCCAAATGGAATTTACATTAATATGTTTGGAATTATTATTTGATGTTAACATATTCCACTATCTTTTTGTTGTTTTTAATTGGAAATAGGTACTCGAATAAATTGATGGATTTGGAAATTTCGAACCACACGCAAATATCTTGATTTGTTGCCTAGCTATTTTTCTAACTCGTTACATCATATATCATTAAATTTTACCTAGTCATATATGGGGGAATATCAAAATCTGCATTGATTGGGGTAAAAATTCACTTGAAAGTCCGTATCGTGTGTTTATTCTATTGCAAAAATACCATTTGTTTATTTATGTGTGAATCGGTAATACCTTTACTTTGTAGCCCAACAATATATTTCCAAGTTTGCAATCAATTCAAAGTGCCAGTGTGTGTTTGTATCCATCTTCGCCTATATAGTATTGTAAATACTAGTATCATGTACTTCATCCGTCCTATTATTTATGTCTCAAAGGGACTAGGCACGGAGATTAATGCAGATTGTGGAAATGTATAAAGTAGTGGTAGAAATGTATAAAGTTATGGTTGAAATATGTAAAGTGGTGGGGTCCACGGAATAAACAAATGTAGCAAATGAAACATAAATAATGGGACGGATGAAGTATAAATTAAACTCTCCGAAGAATTTTGCATTGAAGAAAGATTTGACAGATTTAGGTTGTGCATGTCTAAGAAAAAAACGTTACATTAGTCAAGATCTATATCTAAACTATCGATAACCCTCAGTCGCTATCGAAGTGCGCACTGGATAAACTCCGCTCTTGTGCTCTAGCCTACAAACAAAGAAATCGGCAAAGCAAATGTAGAAGCCGAAAGCGCAAAAGATTTAATTACATGGATGAGAGGATTCTAGGTAGCAATGGTTTTACTAGGTCTTAAAAGAATACTCCCTCTGTCCCGCTATTTGTGGCTCATTTTCCCGAAAGGAGTGTCCCATTATTTGTGGCCACTTTCCTAATTTGGTAAAAAATTATTATCATATCTTCTACTCTATCATCTTCTCTCTCCTACTTTATTACATTCTATCTCCTACTTTATCACCATTTCTCTCATAATCTCTCATTATTTTACTCATCTTCTCTCTCATATTTTATCATCTACTATCTCTCATATTTTATCATCTACTCTCTCTCATACTTTATCACTACTCTCTTAATTCCCGTGCCGAAACCAATTGAGCCACAAATAACGGGACGGGGGAGTAATAAGAATAATAATAATAATAACAATAATAATTATTATTATTATTACTACTACTACCACGACTTTACTCTGAATTATTTTCATTTATTTCAACAAGGTACGTGAATAAAGATTTTTAAAAAATAAAAAAAATGCAAGTATCATTTTTATACTATAATTTATAAAGTGAAGCACCAACTACACCTAGTAAACAACAAAAATATCAACAATATTGAGATCAGAACATGATCATCTGCTATACACACATGCATAATTATTTACTATACACCGTCGCATTTTTTACAGATAATATAATAAACAATTTTTGAATCGATACATACCTTTCTGCAATTTAATGACTCCACAGGTTTTGTGGATGTCTGCAACAACTTTTAATTTGCAACTTATCAATTAAATTAAGAAAAAGCTAAAAATTAGTGTTTGCTATAAAATATAATCTCTCAAATTCTCTAAATTTTAAGGTGAATAAGTAAAAGTTGGTTAAGTTGATAAAATCCAATTTATTAAGATTATGACATTATTATAATTTTAAAAAATTGTCATTTAACTTCTCTTTACTTCAAATTAGTTTAACGGGAGTGAAAATAAAATCGACATTTGAATACTATATTCCAAAATAAATTATTATTACAAATACTATTTTTTAAAAGTTTTTATACTTTTCAGCAGTTTTGTAAACGCCCTCAAAATTTTAAAAAAAAACCCTTGTCTTTTAAAAAATGCGAACCGGAGAAGCCATACAAATTAAAACCGGAAACGAGATCTAATCGGAGAACTACCGGAATTAACTCATACTGAGGGCGTCATCGACCGTCGAATGACGATGGACCGGGAGAAGGAGAGAGAAATCGAGCTGGAGAGTGCAATGTATACCAATTGCTTGTTGCTTGGTCTGGAATCTGGATCCGAACGTAAACGGAATCGGGTCAAACAACGGAACACCTCGGGCCGGACTATTCCGCCACTCTAATCCTAAATTGGGCTAGCAGCTACTCTATTTCATCTTGTCGTCTCTCCTTGGCCCAGTTCAATCTGCCAAGGCAATCCTCTCTCTAGCGTTTCTATTTCTCCTGGACCCTGGTTTTGTTTTGGGTCTGAAAATTGTGCGACTTTCTGCCTGGTGAAAGTGATTCGGATGATCTTGCTGCAGGATTTTGATAAGGTGTGGCCGATTTTTGATTCGGCTCAGTCTAGGGATTTTCGTAAGGTAATGATTACTGAATTTATGGGCTTTGTATCCGTTAGCTTGCATGCAATTTTTTTTCCTATATTCCCCATTACTCAATTGGGAAAATTCAGGCAGTGCAAGGGATTATAAGCGAGTTGGAATCTCAAGGAGCATTGCCCAGAAGCAATTCAAGGGTTTCATCGCTCGCAACTTGCTGCGGAGCGAGGTTGGCTCAGCATTCAGCGATTGGTTTGATATTTTTTTTAGTAGTTTGGATTAATGTCGATTACTACCGTGCTTTAATCTGCACTTGATTATGTTCTACCATTCAGAATGTGGAAATCTTGACTTGCTTGATCCAGTCACTCAGTATACTTAGCTAGTTCTAGTATTAAAAAGAGCCTCAGAGTAAGAGTTGTAAGCTAATTATGGACATGCCGAATTAACTTGCATCGAATCTATGTACCACAAAATGTTCCTAATGCGAGTTGGCTTGAACTTCGTTATTCAAGAATTTGGAAGTATTGGTCCACGCTATTGCAGAAAGTTTTCTTCTATGATTCCATGCTTCAGTTTACTTTCGGAGGATATGTCAGGCAAATTAATGTAACATATTTAGTAAGACTGACATTTTGTGTCCAAGCAATTTCAATCAGCCACTCAAACCATCAAAGCTGAGTCTAGGCAAAAACTAAAATACGCATGAGCATGGTCCTTGTCTTTCCTAATTTGGATAAATTAGTTTGTTCAAAACACCTAGAGACCCATGGTAATAAGATGTACTATTTGTTGTTGCAGATTTGTTGAACTCTTATGGCAGCTTTCACTGCATGCTCTGAGAGAAGTTCACAGGCGAACATTTGCAGCTGATGTTGCATCAAATCCACTGCCCGCTCCGTTGACTGATGTAGCTTTCTCACATGCAGCCACACTGCTTCCCGTCACTAAAGTAATTCATTTTGATCTATCCCACCCTAGGACAACGGTTGGCAAGATATAATGTAAATTGGTAAATGCAAATAAATCTTCTTTGCTCCTGGGGTTAGAGGGCGCTGAGGTACTTGATTAGAAAATTTGTTATTTTCTTCTTGTAGAACCATTTTGGGAAGTTGTAGTCTTGTAGAGAGATTAACGTGTTATTTGTTAATCGTTGTCCTTCTAAGTTTAAGAAGAACTGCTTTGGAAAAAAATCTTGCAGTTAACATTTTTTTCTTTATCTATTATATGAGATTGAGTTATGGTTGTGATGATATTTTCTTTCAAATTGCCACTGGTACTCAAAGATGGGGTTTTGGTTTTGATAATCTTTTTTTTCCAATCTTGTGTTTTTGCAGATGTATAAGTACATTTCTATCAGTCATACATTCATGGTCTCATGGTTTATCATTTATGTATCATTGTCAGCCAAGAAGATGGGGCTTTCTTCATTAAATATATTTGTGCTCTCGTGGTTTGCCTTGGTTTGATATAATACTAACGGAAATTGTGAGATTTATGTACAATATTCTGATTTTCCTAAAATTTATTCATATCCAGGCAGTCTTGAAAGAAGAAGGTTTCTGAAAAATGCAGAGACAGGAGTGCAAAGGCAGGCAATCTGGTCTGATTTAGCTCATGAAATGACAGCCGAGTTTCGTGGACTATGTGCTGAAGAGGTGAAATATCCTACTTTGGGATATTTGGAATAAGGTTAATCTTATGACGTTTATTCATGGAAGGAAGACTTTTGTCGTAACTCCCTTCCCGTTGCTTTCTTAGGCTTATTTACAGCAGGAACTTGAAAAACTTCATGATTTGAGAAATAAAGTAAAACTGGAAGGTGAAGTTTGGGATGAGCTTGTATCTAGCTCAAGTCAAAATTCTCATGTAGTTCAAAGAGCTACTCGCTTGTCTTGTTCTCACAGAAATGAACGTTAGTGGAGAAAGAGGGATTAACATCTAAACTCTTCTGTGTTTGTGTGCATGTTAGATGTCAATTTCATTCTGTGCCTTTATTTGATCAAAGTCTTGTCTGATTATTGCAGCTCCCCTGTCGAAGACTGAAGCAGCTTTGATGGATCACTGACAGTTGTTAATTGCTGGTGTAAGTTGAAGATATATATTTCTGTAGCTGGATGCCTTCCCTTTCTTATTTCAACCAGAGATTGTACCCTAGTGTGGTACTTGGTATGATTCTGTCTACTCCTACTTTGGTTTGCATGTACATACCATACCGTGTTGTTGGGTTGTTTTGAGGGTCTGAGAAGCATTAATTTGTTATTACTGAATGGAAACAAAATGTAAATTTGTTGATTACTCTTCTCTTGTCTGTCTAACTTGAATGTTGGGAAAAGAAAGATCCCTTTGAACCAATTCCTTGGATCCCCTTTGGCCCTTCCATGTATATGCATGACTAATCTATTGATAATATTTTTATCTGCTGTCCCGAATGTATTTGGATCCTAATTATTTTATCTTACATTATTTGGTGGTGTTCGTGGTCGTGGTCGTGGTTGGAGTAAATGATGATGGGGGAATATAGATAGGTATGTAATTGAAAGCTTGATTCAAGAACCAAGTTATTATACCTCTACATCCATGCTCCCCCCCCGACTTATTCATTATACTTCCTCCGTCCCATAGAAAGTGTCTTCTTTCTATGGGGTACGGAGATTAAGAAACTTAAATTGTGTGGTATATATTGTTTGACTTTTAGGTTGTTAATTCTAGATCACATATTCTTTAATTTTTTTAGAAACATAACACTTTCTATGGGACAACCTTAAAAGGAAAATATGACACTTTCTATGGAACGGAGGGAGTAATACTCTCTTCGTTTGCCATAATTTGGCTTCTTCCTTGATTGTTTAAATTCACTTGACCTCTAGTTAAAATAATATCCTAATCAAATTTAATAGATCACACCACTTTACATACAACTATCCATTATTCTTAATAATCGGGCCAAACAGATGGAGTAATAGCTAATTATCACCACAAAGCTAATCCCTACCCTCCTAGGCAGGGGTATCCGGAGCAAATATTCCAACTAGTAGTAGATTTTGGAAGTAATTAAAAGCAGAGTCGCCCACAAAGACAAAACTAGCCAGCTTTGATGGCACCCAAGGGAATCCATCATTAAATTAACTGTATTTTTTTCTCATAGAAAACAAAAACCCTCTAGTCTAGGTAGACTTATTTGTTGCATAGTGAGAATTTAATTTGTCAAAAATGAAGAATCTCATCTTTATCAAAATACAATATCCCATCATTACGATATAATAAAATACGATATTAAAATAATTGGGACATGCAAGTACTACTCCCAAACAAACAAGATACACCCTATTTTATTTGTTCGAGTGCCAATTTGTAGGCTTTTTCACCCTTTTTATGCTTCTTTTCATTCAATCATGTACCTTCAGACGGCACTACTTTCTCATTATTTATGTCCAAACCATCCATGATCTGTGAATATATATATACATATATAAGGTCCCTAGAGAGAAAAAGTTGAAGGAGATCGGATCGGATCGGATCGGACATGGGCAGACAACCTTGTTGTGACAAGATTGGTCTGAAGAGAGGTCCATGGACGATGGAGGAAGACCACAAACTCATGACTTTCATCCTCAACAACGGCATTCACTGCTGGAGAATGGTTCCCAAACTTGCAGGTCCATCCACCTCATTAATTCAATATTACTATTAATTTGCATTAGTAATAATGAAATGAGTGCAGTGCAGGCCTGTTGAGATGTGGGAAGAGCTGTAGATTAAGATGGATCAACTATCTTAGGCCTGATTTAAAAAGAGGGGCATTCTCGGAAAGTGAAGAGAATCATATTATAGAGCTGCATGCTCTACTTGGTAACAGGCCAGTCCTAATTCATGCATGATTGATTCAAAAGGAAGTAGCAGTAGTAGTGTTAATTTAAATCGACCCTAACGGGAATCAAAGTCTAGTGAAGTAGCTAGTAGTAGTAGTAGTAGTATTAATTTAGTTCACATTGTTGTTGCATCTGCAGGTGGTCTAAAATTGCGTCGCATTTTCCGGGGCGGACGGACAACGAGATCAAGAACCAGTGGAACACCAAGATCAAGAAGAAGGTAAGGCTTCTTGGGATCAATGGGCAGCATCAGCAAATTGAAGAGAAATTAGCAGAAGAAGAAGATAAAGCAGGTGAGAGTAGTAATTTTGATCATCTCATCAGTAACTATGGAGTTTTGAGCGAGATAGACAACATGTTGATGACCACAAGCCAAGAAATGGACGACGAAGATTATTTGACAGAGAATAATAGCATGCAGGAATGGTTAGATTCAATGATGTTGTGGGATGGGAATGGGAATGGGAATGGGATTGGGATTGATTCCATACATGCATCACCACCTCCCTTCTGTTAATGAATAACCGATTTTAATTAATTACTACTTACTACTTTAATTAATTTGCTTTCTCTTCTTCTATAGTACGTAGTATGTCCCAACAACGTTATACTGCAAACAACTTCCTAATTTACAACTCTGAGGCACGTAATTCCCTAATTAAGTTGAATTAATTGAACTAACTACTTATGTGTCCTACGATTAATCTTAATTACTTAACAAAATTTAAAGAGTGAGGAATAGGTAGTAGCACTTAATCAAAGGTAGCTCAGAAAATCACTTCCTTAACCCCTTCAAACTTCAACCAACCCTTTATCTTTTAAGAAACTACTTTCGAAGTCCCCATGAGATGGCGTAGCGGTGAAAGTAGGTAGCTCGGGATCGAAATGTCATGAGTTTAAATCACACCGGAAACACTACTTGTGTTTGTGAAAGCCCTCAGGATCTTTTGTCCCATTTTTTTGTGTGACGTATTCGTAAGCACCTAGGTGCTTACAATTAAAATATACGGCCAATTCTAAAAGCTTTTTAATGTCGTATTCCTTGAAAAATGAAGTTGATATAACAATTTGTACAATCAATTAATTTGTCTACACAAATTTTATCCATACTCTTCAAAATAAGAGTATTAATTTTCTCTTATAAAAATCAGTAGAAATTGCACTTTTCTTGCTGAATTAGTATTAATTTCATCAAACGGAATTCATGTTCATTTGCTAGATTTATAAAGTTCATTGGTTAGAAATACTTCATATCAAGAAGTTTACTTTGGGGACGACTATATTTGAGGTTTTCCAATATAAATCATTAGTGAATGACAAAGAAAGAGTAAGAAAAATTATACGAAATGTCCCATTGAGATGACATAGCGGTTAAGGTGGGTAGCATGTAGTCGGAAGATCATGTCTTCAAAACCCACTAAAACTGCTATGCGTGAGTCTGTCACCTATGATTAGCTTAAAGTAATTGTACTCTCTTATGTTGTTTGGAGGTTAGAGTAAAGGAACGGTGGCGGTCACAAAAATCCAGAATTTATTTATTAACTAAAAACCCATAATCGAACGTTAGTTGAAGTTAAAAGCTTAAAAAGGGATTGGGGCCCCACTTGCCTCCACCAAAAAAAGAATAAAAAATGGGTTTATCAGACTTGTACTCTCCTCTACGTATGGCCCACCTTTTCTCGCCCCCCGTCTGCTTTTTGGTTTGAATTTCAAATTGCTGAAGCAGACTATTGCGCCATTAAAGAAAACGGAAGACCTTCTTCAACACTATTATTCTCTTCCTCTGTTCTAGTTTAATGTTGTTTCTTCTGCGTTGAACTAAAAAAAGAATCTCAAGATAAAGAATGGGAGATTCTGCTTGTCTGTTGCATGGCTTCTCTTATGCTTCTGCTGTACCAAATGAATCCAAACAGGTAAAATATAGGGAGTATTAATTAAAGAAACATTCATTTCTTTTATCAAGATTTTCATTTCATATTCTGTTGAGATGATTTTGCTCTGTTGTGTTTGTGGAATTAAAGGGGAATCACATGCATGCTCTAGGGGAATCAATTTCATTTGGAAGGTTTACAGCAGAAACCTTGTCATGGGAGAGATGGTCCACATTCTCTCACAAGAAATACGCCGAGGAGGCGGAGCGGTACGCGCGGCCGGGCTCCGTTGCACAGAAGAAGGCCTTCTTTGAGGCTCATTACAAGAGGATTGCAGCTCAAAGAGCTGCTGCAGCTTTGGCTCTGCTTGAGCAAGAAAATGCTGCGAAGGCAGGAGGAGGAACTCAACAACTCGATGACGATCCTTCCTTGAATCCTAATCCGTGTTTAGTCGGATTGGGAACTGGGGATGTCGAGATTCTTGATCTAGATGGAGATGATAGAGAAGAAATCATCACAGAAGAAGCTGGTGGAGAGAGAGGAAATGAAGTCCCTAACAAGGATAGTCTTGTTTCTGTTTCGGAGAGTAGTGAGACTTCTCAAGCAGAGAAGCCATTGCTAAAGGAGGTTGCTATCTATAAAGGCTCTCTGTTTCTCTTTGCTTTGCATTTGTGTAATGTTTAATGTTTTGCAGCAGAGTTCAGTTGATAATGAGGAAGTTTCGTCGGTGATGAGGAGGACGTCGATTCGCCACAGAAGAATCCCATCTACACTTGCAAGAACAATGATGACTCCGAACAACAGCACGAGGAAGTCCAATGTGGACGAAAAGAGATCGTCCCCAAAGTCCTTACGCGCGTTGCTTAGCTTAGGTTCGTTCAAGGAGTCCGATAAAGAAGTGAAGAAGAAAAGGGGAAGTCCAAGAAGATTACCTAAAGATTGCTCAACTCCTCTCAAGACTCCTGCTCCGGTGAGTGAGAATTTGGTTTGGATTGCTGCTTAACTTTAAGCTAATCCTCATTTCTCATTGCAGGCAGCCACCCCTCTGACTGAGAATAGAAGGTAAGTAATTCAACTCATCTCTTTTCAAATATTTCATGCTGTTTAATTAAATCAATATAAATGCACAGGATTGATCCCACAGCATCGGGAAGGAAAACAACTGGCCCTAAATGGCACATTTTGTCTGCAGTGTGAGTCCTAAATTCATTATGAAATACTCCCTCCGTCCCACAATTCTTTATGTCTCACTTTCCACGGAATTAAGAAAGTAGATGATAAAGTACGAGAATTCTTATTTCATTTCCTAGAAAATATAAAATTATTACAAACACTGTATCTTTGAAAGTAGGGCCCCACATCTCTCCTCACACCCATCATATTTTTTCATATTAGGAAGGATACCAATAATAAAGTCCATGGAAATGGAACAAGAATTGTGGGACGGTGGAAGTAATACTTAGTTCTTTGTAATATAAAATGATGTCACCTGCATATCAGCTGCTCCAAGTCGTTGTCCGTCCACCGGAACAAGCTACAATCACCGACTGTATCCACTCCTTTCATGTTGAGAACAGAAGAAAGAGCTGCAAAGAGAAAACAGGCAAGACAGTTTTGATGTCTTTGGTCTAAAATTAGTTCCTTGTCTCTTTAAAACATTGACAATTTCAGAAACTCGAGGAGAAGTTCAATGCAACTGAGGTGCAGAAAACTCACCAGAAGACGTTGAAGGTCCAAATCTTAAGCCGTTTTTCTCTTCTGATTGCTGCATCACTTGGCCTATGGTAAAATGAAATGATCAAAGGACTCATCTGCTCTGCAGGAAAAGGCAGGAAATGAATTTAGAAAACTGAGTTGTAGCTTCTGCTTCAAAGCTCGGCCCCTGCCCGATTTCTACAAGGATAGAGAACCTCCAAATAATCAGATGAAGAAGAACAACAAGGTACATGAATGGTTTCTTACATTCTGCACAAAACAACATAAGCTTTACCTACTCTTGCATTGTGCAGCCTCCAGCAGTACAAGCACAAGTAACAGCAGCAGCAAGAAGCCTTTCATACAAGAATACTGGAGGCACCAACTCAATGCCACCTCCCCCTCCGCCTCCAACGAGCAGAGTTCCAAGGAATTTGTCGAAAAAGAATGTTCCAAACCAAACCAAGTTGCTCAATACTCCATTGCCTGAAAGGATCACACACGAAAACGCTTCTCCAAATATCCAGCAATGATCAGAGGATGTTGTGCATAATTCTTTCTCATAGTGTAGGGTGTGGTGTGTGTTCTCATTCTGTCTTTCAGTTTGGTATGTCAAATAACATCTCTGTTATACAATACAAGTACTAATATGATGTTAAAGCATGCTCTTGAGGCAACAAAAAGTTCTCAAACTAGCAGTCAACTGATCACTACAAAACCTCAATTAATTTCCACAAAAATATACAATGAGCCAGCCAGGCTGCAGGATAGTTACATTTCATTGCCAAATAGAAGCTAGAGATCAATTTAAGCTCGTGCACTTCTGATCCATCGCTTCAAAATGTATCGGCTAGGAACTATCTTAATATTCCTATAATCTAGCACTTTCAGTGCATGGCTACATAAAACTCCTACAGACTCAAACTTCATACAACTGCAAGCAACTAAATCAT
This sequence comes from Lavandula angustifolia, assembly GCA_028984105.1. Classification (NCBI taxonomy): domain Eukaryota; kingdom Viridiplantae; phylum Streptophyta; class Magnoliopsida; order Lamiales; family Lamiaceae; genus Lavandula; species Lavandula angustifolia. Next base: position 25,145 of record CM054805.1, read on the forward strand.
CTTCTAAGCTGTATAAAACTGTGTAAGAACGAACCTCACCGTATGTACTGACCTTGTACTCGACAGAAGACACTGCATCAATGCTTTGATTGATCACAATGTTCAGACTACTTTCATATTCTTGGTGGAATGTTTTAAAAATGACTGGCGTGTAAATTTCCCTAACCTGCTTCAGCATTATCACGTCCCCCATTAATCTCGGCATGTGCTGACCCATATCATAATTAGCTTCCAATTCCTTATAGCGCCAGTCGTTCACCACCCTCCCAAAGTGCTTGACAAACTGAAGAATATGCGATTCATTTTTCAGGTACTTTTTCAGGCTAGTGATAGAGCCCTCAGAGAGTAGAGCAGTTTCTATGTCAGCCGAGAAGATATGCTTGCTGTATGGCAAAGCCCACTTCTCTCGCTCTTCAAATGCGCCATGCAACCACTCATTTTCCCATAGACTGTAAGTATCCAGCATCAGTTTCCAGGAATGAACAAAATCTTCCTCGTCCCGGTGGAGAAAACAACCACATAAATCACTGGAAAAAGATTCTGAGCTGACAATAACTTCGCTGAGATGTTTCAGTGCACTTTGACACATTTGCCACGTGCATAACCTGTGATGAGTTTCAAGCAGTTGAGAGCTGATTACTTCAGATATCTTAGCATCTTTATCGGAGAGAACAGTCTTTGGCACTTTTCCAGACATTGCTTTTATGAAGGTTCTCAGTAGCCAATTATAAGATTGAGCTGAGTCATCATACATAAATCCAGCACCAAAGACCAGTATCTGCTTATGATTATTTATTCCAAAAAACAAGACTAAAGGACGCCATTCTCTGTTCAGACGGTAGGTTGTATCAAAGCAAACCACATCACCAAAATCCCGGTAGTCCAACAACATCTTCTCATCAGCCCAGAAGAAATTGGTCATTTCCTCTTCAACATCAAGTTGTACAGCATAAAAGAATGATGGATCCTTCAGTTTCTTGCTCTGGAAATACTGGTGAAAACTTTCGGCTTCTTCCTGCTTCATGCTCCAGACACGTTTGGATGTAAGACTCATCTCGTGATGTATGGAATCAAAAGTGGAATCATCTTGAATTCCAGTTCCTGTTAATAACAACTCAGTAAGTGAATTTGCAGGCATATCAGAAACTCCACTTTGTTCTACAATATGATTTGACAAAGGCCTCTTCTGTGATCGTAGTGTACGTACTTTACAGGCTGGTACAAGCTCGTGATTGTGGCGTTCTTCAAAGTGGGTGACACGGTATCTACCATCAGCATGGCGAGAAATAACTAATTGCGCCATGCACCCAACTCTTGTTTCCTTTCTAGGTCTCTTCACTTTTAAACCTCTTTTGTCGTTCTGCCTATAACCTTCTCTGAAACAAGTATATCTCCTAGATGCAACAGCTCCATCTATTTTGCTCCTATTGACGTAATCCTTCCGAATACTGAAACCTACTCGGCCAGCATATGCATTATAGAATTCATAAGCATGATTTTCCGAATCAAAACCCATACCCAGCTTTGGTACCCCATCTGGCACCGGTGTAGCAGCTGATTCTGCCTCAACGGCCTCAACAAAGGATATCCTCTTCTGCGATGGTAGTAAATGTGCTGTGACAGGTGTTGCAAACTCATGATTGTGCCTTGTATCGAAATGGATGACACGATATCTGCCATTTGTTTGGCGTGTAATGGTCATATGTGCCTGACAACCGGTTCTCGTTTCTTTCCGGGGTTTCATGTTTATGTCATGCTTGCTAGATCCATATCCTTGTCTGTGGCAGGTATACCTTCTTGACACTACCAAACCTGTAACTTTACTTTTATTCACAAAATCTTTTCGGATGCTGAAACCTTCCATCAGCGCATATCTGTTGTAACACCTGTATGCGTGCTCCTCAGATTCGAACTCCACCCCAAGTTTCGGCACTACGTACTCATCAGCTTCATCTTTTACAGTTTGAACGGATTCAGATGCGGTATTTGAAGGGCCTTCAGATATAGAAATTTGCTTATCATCAGCATCCATTTCCAGCAGTTCATCAGAGGAAATACCAGGACTGCGATCATCTTGCTTACCCTCAATATCTAGCCCTCTATTGATGAACTCATTTTTATCATCACTATCAACACCTTTTTCTTCTGATGAAGAGTTAAGGCAGCTATGTGTGCTCTCACTATCTACGTCCATACCATCTTCTCGACTCAAAGATGCATTCATAGATAAAGACCTCTTCCTCGATATCATACTTGAAGCTTGAAGCCTCCACGGTCTGATCTTCACTGGAATCCACTTGCAAAGTAGGGTTGCTTTCCTCTACGAAGCCATTCCCAAAACTATCCCTTGCACCACAACCAAGGCCAGAGTCCATGGACCTTCATTTACAATGGAGAATCCTTGAAAACATCGAGCGACAATCTTTGTTGCACATCACTTTATACGGGCCCAGAAACACAAACACTAGAATCAGAATCTCATTTTTCCTCCTCAATAATAAGCTAATGCATCAAAACAAAACTACAGATGACAATGTGCAAAAAACTTGGATATCTGTATCTGAAACAATCGGTACAAACCAAATTATTGAAACTTCACTCTGATCAAAACAAGCTGTATCGACATAAACAAAAATTAATTCACACACTCACTCCTGCCTCTCAAAGAAACTGAATAACAAGTATGCAAATACACATCCATAGGAATATATATATACATATATATGCGTTGCTATTGTAGCTCCAAACAGTTAAGAATTAATCAGAACACATATTATGAATATATGTATCGATCCAATTTTAGTATGCATGAACTTCACAAATCCTTAATAATAGATAATTAAAATTTTCTAATTTAGGGAAAATCCACAAAATAAAACTTTGAGAAAACAAGGAAAAAGTAGTTAATTCAATAAATTATCATCATACGTCGAAACCTGATAATAAAACGCGAAAACAGCAGAAACGACGTCGGATCTGGGTGAAAGGAGGAGTGGCAGCGAGGCGGAGGTAGAGAGAAAGTGAGAGCGGTGCCTCTGCTGTAACTTTCACTCCAATCCTATCCAGTACCTGCGACTCTAGGCGGAGTGAGATACACGCGTTTTGGGTTATCGAGAAAAAATAAAGTTGAAGAAAATTCAGGCATGGGCCGGACGTCCCGATGAACATTGATTGGAATTCATTCACTCATCCTCGACCTAATTAATTATACTGGCCCAGCCAACAAGACCCGGGTCCAAGAAAGGGCCTTTCTTCTCTTCAGGCACCATTGCCTTGCCTGCCTCAAAATGAATTCCCAGCCATTGAAATCAAGGTATGAGTAAATCTCTCATTCTATATAGGCAGCATTTCTATTGGGTTTGTTATTTGGAAATTCTTTCTAATATTCAGTTCCGGGATAGAAGTAACTAATATGCCTCAATTTTGATTCAATCTTGAGCTTTTGCTTTTGTTTGTATAATTATCTAGACTGAATATGCATGCTCTGACAATTTGGCCTTCAACAATTGAGTCTTGGCACTCTTGTGTTGCTCCCCAGTTCCAGTTGGGTTTAGATGTTATTTCATGGATTTTGCCAATGTGTAGATTGTATTATTTGTTCCCTGTAATTAATGTTTTCGTATAGGGGCTGGAGCTGTTTGGTACGAATTTGGGTATGACAATCGCAACGTGTATGATTGCAATTGCGAGGCAAAGATAAAATTTAAACCCCCAACAACGTTTATTGATTGATTGATTTAACAATGGAAAACAAGCAAGAAAGAGAGAAAGAAAGCATGCAGGCACGCGTAACTTATTACTCCCTGTACATACATATATTAGTAGTATTTTTATTTAATAAGTTGGTAGCTACTTGTTAGAGATGGCAAGCTCAACGGAGATTATAAAGGTGGATCTCCCCGCCTCCCTAAGATACTGAACGTCGCCATTCATCAGCTTCAACAGCTTCCTACTGATAAACAGGCTGATCCCATCCTCGGACGCATACGCGTCATCTCCGAACATCTGGCTCAACACTTCCTGCGCCACTCCTCCCCCGCTGTGCGTTATCCTCAACTCCAAATGGGCAAGCTGGATGGACTTCCCTATCGGATCCGCAGTCAGTGAGGCCGCAACGCCGAGCTGACCTCCGTTGGGCGTGTACGTAACCGAAATCAGCAAGAAGGCCGCTAAGATCTGCTGCAGCCTCAACCTGTCTCCGTACAGCGTCTCACCGGACAGGTTGGGGGATACGTCATCAACTATCGTGATGCCCTTTCCGTTGCTCTTCAGCATCACCTGACTGATCGAAGTGATCAACACTTCGTGCAGCTTGAACTCAACCATCTCTAGATCAAGGTACCTGATGAACATGAACCAACCACAATGGATACATAGATTAAATCAATCTCTACCTATCTATGTTTAGCATTTGAAGAAGGTGTTGAACAGATAAATACTTACCCTTCAGTTATATGGTCGAGATCCGTATCGTCGAGGATTTTGTTGAGCTGATGCTGGCAGTGGACACTGGTATGCAGGAGGTTCCTCTGCTCCTCATCCAAGTTAGTTCCTTCCATCATCTTCCGCGAAAATATGATCCCGGAGAGGGGATTCCTTATCTCTTTCCTGATGTAAGACAAGACTTTCAATCTCTTCACCGCAGTTTGCTCGGATAACCTCTGAACATGGAGAGCTTGTTGCAGTTCTTGACTAGCCAGCTGCAAGAAGCAGAACACTCCAGTTACCGACCCTTCCGCGTCCAGCTTCTTGCTCACACACAGCAGGCATTCCACATATTTCCCACTTCTTGAGAAAAACCCAAACGGTAACTTCTCGTTGTCTTGCCCAGTCACGGCGTTGTTCAGCACGATGCCAAGGTTTACATAAGCTTCTTGGTTCTTGAGGCGGCAAGAGGCTCTGTTCGTCCCGAACACTTCCCCCATCAGCATTTTATTGATCACGTCGTCTCTAGTCCATCCGGAGACTTTAGTCATGGCTGCGTTCCACTCGGAACACCACCCAAACTCATCAGTCCCGAATATAGGTGGGATCAGTGGGTTGGGGTTTTGAACAATCGCTTTGTAATCTCCTTCGATTCTTGTGAACTTGTCCATCATGCTCTTCTGGGCTGTGATGTCCTGCGCGATGAAACACACCCCTACGACGTTCTCCTTAACATCCCTGCTCGCACAAGCATTCACAACTAGGCTGATTGGCCCGGAATCACTTCTTTTCCCATGTGTTTTGATCTCGAACTGCACATTCCGCTCTTCCTTACCTGATCAACATGACACAAATTATAACAGAGCAGAACATACTGGTTTTCAGCAAATATATACATACATGATATGAATTCATTAGAGTTGAAGCATACCGTTAAGCGCCAACTTCAACATGGTACTCACTGCATCAGCCGAAGAATCTTCAACAAGCGAAAGAAAATGCTGGCCAATCGCCTCATCAACAGGAAGACCGGTTAAATCAGCAATCTTGGTATTCCAGCCATTCACCAAGCCATCTACATCGACAGCCAATATAGGTACGGAGGCAGTTTCAATGAGCCGGACCATCTCGGATGTCACTGCTTCAAGCTCCTGTATCCCCTCGATCTGAAGGTCGTTAAGCTTCGTATGAATGGCCATGGTGCCTGAATCCGGGTCCTCAGAAGCCTCCTTAAACGAGTTTCTCAGGATAAGCTGCAAAGAGTGGATTGCATCCATCTCATAATCCTTCCACGGTATGCTCCTCGTCTTCACCACTTCCAAGAACGCCTTGAATGAGGACCTTGGATGCATCTTCCGGCCATCGTCCTTCTCCCCCGGTTCATGCTTTGCGCCACCCCACCGGATCTCTGCTGCAGTGTGTGATCTGAACCAGAAGAGCCAATCCTTATCAGTTATCTTAACAGCTGCCATTCCACATACAGCATCACCGAGGGCGAGGGCCCCCGGAAAACCAGCATCGTACAAGCTGTCCGTGCTCAGACCAGTTGAATCCCTGTGGTACTCGTCAAGCCACGAGACTATATCCCGAATCTGAAAGTCGCTCGGCGTCATCCCCAGCCTATACTTGTTGTTCTTGTACAGCAGAGCAGCACCTTCACATTTGACAAGATCCATCACATTGGGGCTCTGCGACACAATACCCAACGGTGCATCACGCAACAGCATATCACACAACAGCGTCTGAGTCCGCAAGATGTTCTTCTCCAGCATCTGATTCTCGAACTCCAACTCCTTGTTAACGTGAATGGCGAACACCTGAGCGAGAAACTCACAAGCATATCGGAGAGGGAAGGGGACGAATCTCGGGCTGGTGTGATGGCAGACCACCAGCCCCCAAAGCCTCTTCCTCTTCTCCGGATGTGTGGAGTCGGAGCCCTCTTCGTCTCCCTCATTGACTACAATCGACATCACCAAAGACGCGATTGAATCCATGTTCTCCATGTACTGCAGATGGCAACTGTGAGGGGCTCTGAGCGTCGATCCACACAATGTGAGTTCCAAGGGAAGGTTCTCATCCTGAACCACCTTCACATGATTGGCTCGGCAATCACATATCATCCGGACCTTGTTCTTCATGAACAAAAACCGAGCAGCCTGAGGTATATCGGTAGCAGGATAGTGTAAGCCCGCATAAGGCTCCAGCCCGGGCTTCCTGACCTCGGTGAACACCTCACCGTGATCATCTTCGTGAAACTTATAGATCATCACCCTGTCATAACCAGTGAGTTCAAACACTTCCTGTGCCATAGTATCACAGAGGCGTTCCATACTCCCACTAGGCAAAGACTGCAGACGCGTAATAGCTTTGGCCGCTAGTTTATAGGACTGCAACGCCCCCGCAGCAGTCATAGGGACCTCGTGAGGCTTCACAGGCTCAAAATCAATGATTAAGCTACCCGTGACTCGATGAATGATAGCGTAGAAAGGCTTCCCAGAAGTCTTGCAGTGAACCAGAATCGGGTTGAGAAGCGAGACCTCCCCAAATCCTAGAGCCTTCTGCAGTGCCGCAGCACTGGGAGCAGTGAAGATAGTTCGGATATCGGACCCAATACCGAGAACAGGGTGGTCACCTACGCTTGGCACAGCATGACTCACCATAGTAAGCATTTCGGGAGCATTCTCACTGTAGGCAATCACTCGGAATGTCTTCTCATCGAGGGCCAAGAGGCAGCCAAATGGCTGTATCTGCTTGCCTTTCTGTATCTGATGAAGGTACGTAGTCGTGACCTTATCGGACCTCGGCCTCTGCTCGACGTTGGTGACGCGCACGGAGCTGGAATAGTCGAAGGAACTGCCTGATTCTTCAAAGTCCGCATGGAGCTTTGCATCTATGGAAGTCTGTGCGATTATCCTTGCACTATGCCTCGAACGTGCAGAGTTTGTCGAAGACATGATGTCTATCTGAAAGCAAGATCAGGAAACATAATATCATTGAAGAACAGATACAACTCTTTTCCAATTTTCAGTAAACCCTCATTCTGAATCGGACTTAGTAATCGGCCATACTTTTAGCAAATCTTAACAACGCCAGCTGTTTTTAAGAAGCTAAGTCCAGTAAGTTTCATACTACATCGACTCTCAGCAATATTATTGAATAGAACAAGTAATCAAACTAATCGACTCCTCTGCAACCCCAAACATCATCGGAATTTCTAAAATTAAATAACCAGAAAAGCAATCCCCAAATTCACATATTAGAAAATTTCAAATTTCAAGTCAGTATCTATGAATAGAAACGATCAGAGCAAAAAACAACAGCTTAATTGCGAAGTTGCAGAGAGAGAGAGAGAGAGAGAGAGAGAGAGAGAGAGAGAGAGAGAGAAGGCCTTCTAACCCGTGATTGAAGTGGAGTGCGATGTGGAAATGAGAGGCAGCTGCCAGCAGTAGGGTAGTTAAATGAAATAGAAGAAGAAAGGAGACACCATGGGGGACTCGTAGCAGGTGGTCGTTCATGCCCCCGTCCCCAAATCTTGATAACTTAACCCGCCATACTCTGCTGCCCCCAAACCCAGAAATAGGGACCACCCCCACCCCATTTGGTGCCCCCTCGCGCAGAATCTCAGAGCCCACCATTCCCCATTAAACAAATATATATTCATGGGTAGTAGCTAAAGACCAACTCCCAGTCCCCAAGAATCCCAAGTGAAAATGAATGATTGTACATCTCATCCAACTCACCACATATAAATAATATTTTATGTGTATACATAGTAAGTTAAGGAACGATGACGATGAGCGAAACAAGGCTGATTATTTCCCGAAATAACATTTGACAGTTGGGCCGCACCGAAATCAGTCTATTCCTTTGATTTATTTAATGAGACTTCTTAATCTTAGTCAAGTGATACAAAGACTTTTAATCTTACTCAAATAAGTTAAGTCTATATACACTATAAATAATAACTTTTTTTAAAAAATCGAACTACAACTAAAATTAGATGAAGTATGTCATGTATGTCCATGCCGCCTCAACTAAAGTCCAAAAAAAGTCATGGAACCCTCGTGGCCTACAACTTGTATTTTTATGTAATAACCTACTTTTACTACAGTTAGAATCTGATCCACATGTCACCTTTGCCCATAACATTTTTCTTCTCAGTCAATTAATTGAAACTATACAACTGGACTTTTGAGTCGAGTGGAGTGAAGATAAATGGTGTTTGTTTGCAATTGAATCATACTCCCTCCGTCCTACCGACTGTCACATCGATCTTGCAACATTACCTAAAATAGAAAAAAAAAATGAGTAGACCACATTCATTTAAACAAGCGAACCCTACTATTTTTTAACTTTACACCACTACTTTATACCTTTACACCCAATATCTTAAAATCCGTGTCGAAACTCCAATGTTGCAAAATTAGTGGGACGGTGGGAGCATGTGTTTTGTACTAGGAAAATAAATAGACTGAAGAAGGTGAAAAATGAGTGAGATTCATAAAACTGAAGGCAATATTGATATAGGTACAATTGAACAAATTAATTTTTTGTGGATGACAAATGTAATCCGCATCCGCTACCGAAGTGCGCACCTGCTCCTGTGCTCTAATGAACAAATTAGTCGATAGTGCAGTGTGTGGCACACCGGGTAGGGATAGGGGAAGGGAGGAGTTCGGTTACACGAATGGCAGAAAAAGAAAACCCATGGATCATTTTATGTACAAATTACTAATGGAAGGTGTCACCTTGTCCCACCATTAGTAGCAGCAGGCACCTCCGGTGGGTAGTTAGACATGTCTAGGTCAACAAGTGAAACATCGTAAGGCACAGACAAGGCAGCAGCATCAGATGTATCCACGAGCAGCGACGGGTCCGTGTTCTCAGGAGTTCCACTTCCGGAAGAAGAAGATAGGCTGGTTAGCTGTATGTCTTCCAGCTTGTTCCCAGCCCCAGCTGATACGGTTTTGCTCCTCCTAACGCTGTCCATTTCGGACCCGGTTGGGACAAAAGTCCGCGACCTGTACTTCCTCGATCCATCGTCACTCTCTCTAGGATTGTACAGCACGTAGTCGTGGTAGGTCGGCGCAAACTGTAGTAAGTAATATCATGTTATATAGATTAAAAAAGAAAATTACTTGCTTGTAATAATAATACTGCATTAACATGCAACTTCTTCTTACCTGGTGTACTGTATCATGGTAAAAGTCATTGAACTTCAAAGCATGAGCAAGACTAGCAGTAAGGCCATGATTTGCTCCAATATTTGCACCGGCATACTCTCTGTACGGAAACGCATACAGATGTCCGATAGCAGCAATAAGCATCTCAACACAGATTACAAAATTCTGAAACTCTGCAGCTTCTGTAGTATCCTTTATTAGTTCCGACTTTGCAGCAAGAAAAACCAAAACACCCTGCCATACAAACATTTCTCACCACATAAGTTTAGCTAATTATCGACCACAAAGCAGAATCTGCCTCATTTTTTTGTTTGTTTATTTATTTATATCACAGGAAACATAACAGTAAAAAAGGGACAACATTCAAATCTAAGGCATCTTGCTGCAATCCAGAAAAGGTAATTTTTCAATTACAGGCAGCTACAGAGAATGATAAACAACAAAAACCGGAGAGACGCTCTGATCATGATACTAACAATGAACAACAAGGCACCAGTCTTGGCAATCTATTACAGATCTACAAGATTTATGGTTACCCTAAAGCTCAAAACAGAAAGAAAAAAAGACGTAGAAAGAAAAGGTTTCGACATGGCAATAAAATCATGGAACTTTCAGTATCACTAATTTATCTAAATCGATAAAGAACCAGCATCCTACCTGCCAGTATGTAAGAAATACTACAGATTTGATTATGATGAACTTGGGCACGGGATTGAATGGCTGAAGTAAATCTCTGCAAGCTACATAAAACAATGCCAAAGCATAAAGTGCCATCGAGTAGGAGATTGTGTAGATAATGGTGAGGTAGAGATACGACTGCAGCGGATTGAAATTCCCATCCTCATATTTCCCTTTCGCATAAAGTAATAAGGTAACAATGACTAAAATGGGCTTCAAGATCACAAACTGCAAACACCCTTGTTTGCACCTCCTTATAAAACGCCTGCATAGCATCAGCAACTTTTAAGTTAACCAGCACACAATTAAGGAAGCTCAATATCTATTCCAGAACAAACTCCAATGCTACTTAATAGGGATGAACCAGAAGCCGAATAACAATTGTTCATATTGATGAAAACAAAACAGCAGGGGAACCATAAAGCAACTCACACATACAACTAAACAACCGACTTAGAAACAGTGTGTTATAGTAAAATCCCAAGTAAAGCAGTAGTATGGAGCAATATCAAAAGAGATCAAGTCATAAGTGACTTACCCATCCAATGGGATTGGGGGAAAGCAACACGTGAATAGGCACCAGTTTGGGTTCAGAACTTTACCAGACAGACTTACAACAACAGCTCCTGGACCACCTACCCATGCTAGGCAGAGTGACAAGAAATTATAGATGACCCATGCTTCATACCTTCAAAGGCAAGTAGCAGATTAAGAATAATCAAGTTCATTAGCAAAAATATACACAATAAAGCTAAATCAGCATAGTAAATCAATCTAGTCACTGAAGAATGAGATTTCAAGGCAAACGTAGAAAATGGCAATAAGTAGTCTTTACCCACGACAGGCATGCATAGGGTTGCTACCCAGTTAAAAATTAAGAACATCATAACACACAGGAAAGCATTGATAAAACTCATGGCTTGATAAGAAAGCATAGATCATAAAGATAAATTCAAATATTTCCGGTTAGGCAGTGAGCTTATAAATGACTGTAGGGGAAGAGATACTTCGAGAAAAAAGAAAGGTAAATGACTGAGATGTTAGCTAACTCACAGCTCATTGAAATGTTGGGATACCATCTATGACCAAACACGGAGGAATAGTTCAGCAATATTTTAAGTATTACATCCCAGCCTATTCCAGTAATAATTGCCCCAAAATTTACATGGACTTGCCAACCCAACATAGAGTTGTTTCTTTCGACTTCAAGACAAGTGCTTGATAGACAATTATGATAATTTGGGGCTATAGAAAAGATGAGATATTTCCCTAGCACCATTATGATCCTCGGTTCAAAAGGAACGATTATCGCCATATTATAATCATTTGTCACTCTAGGTTATGAATATTGTGTAATATTTATATCATAGCTAAAATAACCGGACTACAAATTCAATTCCCGGAATAAGAGAGCAAGGAGATGTTTCGTCCGGTTGGAAATTAAGACGGATAAACTTCAAGTTTTTCAGTTAATTTGTAAGTCTTTGTCAAATTATAATTAAAAGATGTAGAAAGCTCATAGTGTTTATTCATATTTTTGCTAAAGCAGAAGTAACAAAGGAAATATAATGATAATAACAAGTCGGAAAAAAACTCTAAAGTATAAATAAGAACTAATTTGATATACAATTCAATATTCAACAATAAGGTGGGGAAATTGATAGGAAGGATGACAGGTAGAGAGATAATGCTAACAGCTAGGTAAAATTGTAATGTACTGACAAAGCTCATAATTTTTTTCTGAAGCATTAGCTTTTCGAAAAACGAAGAGCCTAAAAAATTTGACACATATTGCAGAAATAAAGAGAGATGCTAAAATAAAGAAAGAAAGGCATCACCATACTTACATTTCTCTGATTGAGTTGAAGTAAATTGTGCTTTTATTTAGGACCAGAGATAAGAAAGACATCAATGCGTAGACCTGTTGGATAACCAATTTTAAGATGGTCAGGACACACCTCTAAGAACAAAGTAATCCAAAGTATGTGCTCCATCTAAAATCAAATCAGAGTATCAGATACTAATTTTTTTCATTTTACCCTTTTGCAGGAGAGACACATTAATGCAATTTAATACAGAGAATGTATAATGAAATGGACACAATGGATTAAGTACCCAAATTTATGGCGTTGGGCATGAAATCAAGGACAGAGTAACAAAATACTCAAAGCCCAATAGAAAATGAAAAGGATAAAGGCAGAAAATAAGAAGCAGTTGAACCAAAGTATCAAACATCCTGCTTGACTGAACAAGGCACCTCTTCCAGCAAAGAGTAATTTAGAGACATTATACAAAAGACAGTAAGCTCAGTATATGGGAATACAGGAACATCATTCTCTATTGGGAAAGAATGTGATCATACGGGCAAATAAGAAGGCATTACTGTGGCCAAATAACAAGAGAAACTTTCAAATTATAAAGCGAGTCATCAACCATATCGGTTAGGAGCAACGCAAGCAGCAAGTGCAGCACAGAGTATAAGATGCTCACAGGAACCATAAAGATGATACGGACGATGTATCTCTGGTATGTGGGCTCAGTGTAGTTCAATAGATGTTTGTAAATGTGGAAAACTGCCAACGCCGTAGCCCCAATTGTACAAGGCAATGCTATCAATATGTAGTATATTGGTCCCATCTCTAATCCAGGCTAAAAGCCAGTTACTCGCCCAAATAACGCTCTTCTCCAGAAGAAACCCTAATTGTTAGAACAAACAATTATTTGATACAGATGATGAGATGCAAAACAATGAGAGATTGGATAGTTCAATCTAAGAATCATGAACGCATACCTCAGTACTTTCCCTTTCCTTTGAATAGGAAAATCTCCAGACCAACAACTCTTTTCGCCGAGTCCCTTCGAAACATGTAAAACCCTAATCCCTACGAAAAGGGCAGAAATCCCCACAGCGTAAATTGAGGAGAAAAAATAGTAAAAAATAGCCGCAAAATGCAAACATTGATCACAAGCTGCTTGATACAAAGATTATAAGAATTTCTCATCCAATCGACAGGGAAATAAAGAGAACGGAAATGGCTCTTGAAGGAGGCAACACAAAATGAAACATTGTCGCTACAGAGTTAAGAAGATTAAAAATGAAAAAGCAACCAATCTTGCAGATCAAGCAAAACAGAAAACGAAGTATATTAATGAACTCACACAATCGACGGGATCGAAGGGAACTAGGGAAGAACGGCAATTGTTCGCACAAGACAGTAACTGAATATCGCCAAAACAGTGAAAAGATCTAATTTGAGAATGGGAAGAGGGAATTTGGTGCTGTGAAAATGCTGGCTGGGGCGACACCGAGACAGACTGGAAAATAGTGGCGGCTTTAATCATATCATCTCATTGCTTAATAGGATGGATTTAATAAATTAATGATGTGCGTTGTATATTTTTATTAGAATCAAATGTTACATGTGTATAAATTTATTAGACACAATTGGAATATCTTATCGCGTTCGAGTGTCCGACACGATACGTTGATCTTTTCGAAGTATTCGTGCAATATAGCAAAAATATTGATTCTGGTCCTTTAATATGACCTTTGTCTTATTTTGGTCTTCTAATATTGGAATGTTTGATTTTGATCCTACAACCTCATAAAATGTCCGATTTTGATCTTCTAATGTGAAAGTGGCTGATTTTGGTCATATCACTTTATAATGTACTATTAGAATTTGGTCATATAACTTTATAAAATATTCGGTTTTAGTTCTCCGATATAAATTATTTAACATAAAAAGACACGTGAATTTCATACTTCATCAAATAACTAAAATAAATCATTTCGCAAAGTTTCATGACAAAAAAATAATATTTTATTGTTAAAACGAATTCAATTTTGGTTATGCAATGTAGTTCTAACTGTTTTGGGATCTTGGAACTTTTAAAAGTGTGTTTTTATTCCAAAACTTTATAAAATATCTTATTTTAGTCAATCAGCAAATAGTATAGTTCACATGTCTTTTTTAGTTCGACAATTTATATCAGAGGACCGAAATCGATATTTTTTCGTACAACAAAACTTATTAATGAACTCTTATGATTTTTATAAATTTGTCATTTTTTTTATAATACTAATAGGGTTGAAGCAGTATAAAGATCAAGCATTTCCTGGCAAGTTAAACCCGGTGGAACTCCAGAGTACCACATAAACCCCTCCACCCTTATCTCCTACCTCTTCCCCTCTCTCCACCACTCTTATCTCATTTCTCTCCCACCATGGCTTCCTCTTCATACGGAGGCTCCTCCATCTATCGGACTAACCTCTCCCTCGAGAATTGCAGAAAACCCACTTCATCTCCGCCCGTTTTCCTCCATTTCTCCGCCGCCCACAACCCATTCAGACTCTTCTCTTCCCGCCCTAACTCCGTCGTCGGCCCTTCCATTCCCTTCGTTCCTTCGGCCGTCGCAACGCCCAACTCCTCCGTTTTGAGCGAGGAAGCCTTCAAGGGGCTCGGAGGGTTCGGAAAGGACGACAGCGCCTCTGAGTATGAAGACTCTGAGGGGGAAGCGGAGGGAGTTGAAGCTGCAAGTGAGGGCGAACTCGCGATTTCGGAACTGCGGTTGCCCCAACGGCTCGTTGACACGCTCGAGAAGCGTGGAATTACTGAGCTTTTCCCCATTCAGGTATATATGCATTTGCCATTCTTTAAATATTCTTTATTGGTTATTTTATTTCCGGCTGTTTTGGTTTTGAGGAGTGATTGTATTTGAGCTATGCGCGTGTGCATTTGTATGACCTTACGAGAAGTGAAAGATAGAGAAGAATTTTGGGGAAATATTTGCTGCTATGCATTAGATATACCAAAACAAATGACTTGTTTATATTTTGGCTTTATGCAGAGAGCTGTTCTAGTTCCAGCACTGGAAGGCCGAGATATCATTGCTCGTGCAAAGACTGGTACAGGAAAAACATTGGCCTTCGGTATTCCGATACTAAAAGGATTGGACGACTTTGAACGAGGACAAGATTATCAAAGGTATACTTGGACTTGATAAGGTGTTATGTTAGCCTTCTCTTCTATAATGAAAAACTTATGTTTCTACATCTGTTTGAAGACGGGGGCGGCTTCCGAAGGTATTGGTCCTTGCACCTACCAGGGAATTGGCTAAGCAAGTGGAAAAAGAATTCAAGGAGTCTGCTCCATATTTGAATACAGTTTGCATCTATGGAGGGGTATCATACGTTGCACAGCAGTCTGCACTTACTCGTGGAGTTGATGTTGTAGTTGGAACCCCTGGTAGAATCATTGACCTTATTCAAAATAACAGCCTAAAGTTGGGAGAAGTGCAGTACTTGGTCCTGGATGAAGCAGATCAGATGCTTGCTGTAGGATTTGAGGAGGATGTAGAGGTCATTCTTGGAAAACTTCCATCAAAGAGGCAGAGCATGCTTTTCTCAGCCACCATGCCGAGCTGGGTAAAGAAATTGGCAAGAAGATTTATGGACAATCCTTTGACCATTGATCTGGTAAGTTCCATTTGCAATCAGATAAATGCCTTCAAGGCTTTATTAAGTAGTGCAATGCATTGATTGCATCAAATACGTTATTCTAAATTCAAGGTAACTTTTGTTTTTAATCTGTAAATATCATCTGTTCCCTGTGATCACCGTAATGGTCTTGACGTATTTGTCTAAATGCGTAGCAGACACTTCAATTTGTAACCTGACTTGACATCATTTTGCTGTCCATTGCCAGGTTGGTGATAATGAGGAAAAGTTAGCAGAAGGGATCAAATTGTATGCTTTAGCAACTGCATCGACATCCAAGCGGACAATTCTCAGTGATCTTGTGACAGTATGAGTTAGCTGCATTTTTTCTTCATTCTGCAGTTTCTCACACTTTGAGTTGTAAATTATGTTGATGGAGATATCAGTTATGGTAAACCTTTGAATTATATTTTGTTCTCAGGTTTATGCTAAAGGTGGGAAGACCATTGTTTTTACACAAACTAAACGGGATGCTGATGAAGTCTCTTTGGCTTTAACAAATAGTATTCCTTCAGAAGCACTGCATGGTGACATTTCTCAACATCAGAGGGAAAGAACCCTAAATGGTTTTAGACAAGGAAAATTCACTGTGCTTGTTGCAACCGATGTTGCAGCACGCGGGCTTGATATACCCAATGTCGACCTGGTAAGTTTGTTGGGTATTGTTGATTTACTTTCCGTATCTTGTGTGCCCATTGGGGTGTTATGGATCATGCTGAAGAGGTTCATCTTGGAAAGATAGTCTGATTTCTATTATGATCTTATGGTCGTATTTAGTTTAGTCTTTAGAGTGAGAACTTGTTATTTGGTACCATATGATTGGTATACATGAGAAATATTTTATTAACTTTGGATTTTTTTATCCTCCTCCAGATCATCCACTATGAGCTTCCCAATGACCCTGAAGCATTTGTGCATCGGTCTGGACGGACAGGTCGTGCAGGAAAGGAAGGCACAGCCATATTGTTGTTTACTGGTAGTCAACGCAGGACAGTGAAAAACCTTGAGAGGGATGTTGGGTGTAGGTTTGAATTTATCACTCCTCCCTCAGTTGATCAGGTTCTGGAATCATCTGCCGCACAAGTCGTTTCTACCCTAAGTGGTGTTCATCCTGAATCAGTCGAGTACTTCACCCCAACTGCGCAAAAGCTGATTGATGAACAAGGAGTTGGTGCTCTTGCTGCTGCTCTAGCTACTTTGAGCGGCTTCTCCCAACCTCCTTCTTCTCGGTCTCTCATTACGCATCAGCAGGTTAATGCCACAATTGGAACTTTTTGTAATTTTAAGTGTCTTCCTCTTAAAACAGCTTGCATGCCGTACCTTTGTAGATGTAACTTGCTGCTATGTTCCACAGTCCTCATTTTGTATCTTTTTTGCCATCATCCGTGCTTTGAGTCTAGATGGCATGCGTAAATTGCAGTTGCCGACAGATTTTTATGCGATGTTCATTGCTCGTTCATATTCTTATTCTTTGTTTTTCGTGCAGGGTTTGGTTACATTACAGATGATCCGTGACAGTAGTATTTCTCGAGGATACCTAAATGCTAGATTTGTTACTGGGTTTCTATCTGATGTTTATTCTGCTGCTGCTGATGAAATAGGAAAAATCAACCTTATTGCTGATGAAAAGGTGAGTCCTCATTTTATTCAAATATTTCTCGCAGCATCTGCAAAGTCGTTCCCTACGTTAATTATTCTGATCTTCTTTCAGGTTCAAGGATCAGTTTTTGATCTCCCGGAGGAGATTGCAAAAGAATTACTAACTAAGGAGCTACCACCTGGAAACACTATTACCAAAATTAGTAAGGTGCGCAATTTATCAGTGAACCCGCCAATCTCGTATTCGTTGTGAATTGTGGGCAAGGCCGTTATATCAGCTGCTAATGTCTGTAATGAATCTTGTTGATACCTGCAGTTGCCTCCGTTGCAAGACGATGGGCCTGCAGGCGATTTCTATGGGAGGTTTTCAAATGATAGGGGTTCTCGAAATAGCTCGAGGGACAGGAGAGGTTCTAGATCTTCTCGAGACTGGTTGGATGGTGATGACGGTTTTGAGGATGGATACAAAAGGGGTGGTGGCGGTCGCAGTAGCAGAGGTGGGAATAGCTGGTCGGGTAACTCCAGAAGCGGCGGCAGTGACTGGCTAATTGGTGGCAAGCAGTCAAGCCGATCACCATCTTATGGGGGCCGGGATTCATCTTATGGGGGCCGATCACCGTCTTATGGGGGCAGAGGAGGTTCAAGCCGATCGCCATCTTTTGGAAGCCGAGACAGGTAAATCCAATCACATCACATAGTTATTTACATCCTTTTTGAAGGAGACTGATTGTAGAATGTATAACTCCGTCCCGCTGTAGTTGACCACTTTCTTTTCGGTACGGAAATTAAGATAATATATGATAAAGTATGAGAGAGAAGATGATAAAGTATGAGACGATATTAATTACTTGTCGGAAAGTGGCCAACTTTAGTAGGACGTTCCAATCGGGAAATGTGGCCAACTTTAGTGGTGCGGAGGTAGTATTAATTTAAATCGACCCTATCGGAAATTGAACACCAGATCAACTCTAGATTAACCACTTACGCCGAAATGTATGTTACCTGCTGCCTGTGACTGATTGTATTGATGTTTGTTGACAGAGGAGGGGGATTTGGCGGCGCGTGCTTCAACTGTGGGCGAAGTGGTCATAGAGCATCAGAATGCCCAAACAAGAACGATTATTAGTCTGTGAAGGAGAGATTGGAGATGACAGTCTGATCTGAGGGACTCAATTCAACAACTTGATGCATCAAGCTGCCTGGTTTTGCATCTTCTGTGATGCAGTCATACCATAACCCTTAAGAGTGATGCTGGTTTTCAGGTTACTCTGTGGTTCTAGTTGGTGATGTTAGAAAATGCATATACAAGAAACCTCCTTCCTTATATTGGTCTAGTTCAGAGTTTGTATTAGTAAAACACTTTCTTCATCACATTGCCCCATTTCTCTCTCATCTTCTGTCAACTGGCAAGATGATTAACCCTCTGTTTAAATGTTTATCGTTGAATGAGGCAGCCAATCTATACAAACGATTTGTACTGTTCTTGAAATGCGGGCCAAACAAGATATATGATGATTTGGTCCATGTCGGAAAGCTCAGACCTTCCCAATTTATGGGAAAAGTCGCTAAACAATGATGGCCTAACATGCACGTTTGACCCACAACTCTGGAAAATTGTTTCATCTATTAAATTGAATTTTCCTTTGAATTTTCTCTCTCTCCCTCTCTCTCCCCTCTCTTCGTACATGGCGGCGGTGAAGCCCAAGTGAATCAGATTCCGTCCATGCCGACCTTCACCGCCATCGCCTTAGAAAACCTACTCGAGCCTAGAGTCGCAGCCTCCCTTAAAGACGGCCACCCGGAGAATGGGCGCCTCAACATATCCGCGCCCCAATTCCCGATTTCTCCTTCACCTAACACCGCCAACTACAAGAGCCCCCGCCGAGGTGACGGAAGCGAGACTCTTGGTGTGGAGGATGATGACGTGGACTGGCTTGGTACAGAGTTGGACGAGGAGTTTCCCGACCCGAGGAGTGAGTCGGATTCAACTGATTTTTCCCTGATTCAAATCGAGAACCCTAGCATCGTTTCGGCGCAAGGGGAGTTCTTCGACGCGATTGATGGTACAAGTTAATTACTTTTTCTGTAATTTTTGTTGAGTAAATCTGTAATTTAATTTCACTGTCCGGGTAGAAATAATCAAAAGTGTTTGGACTGCATAAACACTTTGTAACAGTAGATGATTATGAGGAAAGAACAACAGAAAAGCTTTACTATGATTCAAGATTTGGAAATAGATGGTTCTTCTAGGAAGAGTAGATTACCCACCTTGTCGTGATCGCGTTTTCTTCCTCATGGTTTCTCGAATCCAGGCGGTTCTTTGTTACAGTAATGTCGGGGAAGTAGGCAGTAGATACTGTTATTTAGCTACTGTAATTGTGATTTGTGAGTTCACTTCAACTCAGTAGAATGACTGTGGTTAACTTCTTACTTACTGTATGCAGAATTCTCTTCTGATGGTTCGATCTCAAATACGCCATCATTTGAGTGTAGACTTTCAGAATTTCATGCAACAAGGCTCAATCTTCTCGAGGAGATTGGAAAGAGAATGACGGCAGAGGAAAGTCTTCTCTCGATGCAGAGTCACTGGGCAAGAATCAGGACTGTTATGTCTGAGGCTGGGCTTACTTTTCCTGCACCACCTGCAACTGACGGTAGTGTGAAGGTCGAGGACCAGCTGTTGGATCAAATGTCCCAGGAAGTTGTTGTTGCTAAGTATGTTGCTGAAGCAGTTGGAAGGGGCGTAGGGCGTGCTGAGGCTGAAGAAGCTTCTATAGCAGCCACTGAATTGAAAGATCTGGAAATCGCACGGCTGCATGATAAATTGCAGTACTATGAAACTGTCAATCATGAAATGTCCCAGAGGAAGCTTGTTGGTAAGCTGTCAAAATTATGCCCTTTAATTCAATTCAGCATTCTGCAACTCATGCAGAGAGAATACTTCATTTTGCATTTACATGTAGGCTGCTTTGAGTCCTCGCATTGGTAATGGGATTTGTGGTAGGTGGGCTAGCTAAGCCCCCTACTTAAAGTCCCTTTGAAGCCTCTTCTTGATTGTAGTTGCTCCTTCGATAGTGCTTACGTACACTCGAGGAGAATTATCTAAACATTTAAAATGACATGAGAGAAAATTACTGCTCCATGCCTGCCCTCTTGCCAAGATTTAGTGCATGTAAGGTTAAAATGAGTCTGTGTTGGTTTACAATTCATCCAAGAGATTGCGTTGGTTTGGTTTTTAGTTCGACTAAATCCTGCCTTATGACTTGGTGTTACGAGGGCTCATTGATACACTCGGTTCTACTTAAGCTTTCTTATACTAGTATCTCTGTAAGGCCGTAACTCAAGTTGCTCTCTAACAGCTTGTATGATGCTTCTTCTTGATGTTTGCCTGGCTTATTGTATCCATTATTGCGTGGTATTTGCATAGTATCTTAGGCATTGCAATCGCTCCGTTAACGCAAAACGCCCTGTTGAACTCACTCTACTTTGTTGGGTTTTGTCCGTACAGAGGTGGCGCGTAAGCAACACGAAAGGAAGAGTAGAAGGAGGAGGTGGGTGTGGAGTTTACTGGGAGTAGGGGCATCCTTGGCTGCTTATTCATACATTTCTCATACTAGTGGATGCAACGCCTCTTCAGAAACCTCCCAGGGACATTAGGCCTGGGGGTATATTTGCTGACAATACATACATGCTCTTTAGCTAGTAGTGCTAGTTTCAGAGTTTGGTACGTAAACCATTCTTGGTTGCATTTTTGAGTTGGCCTTATTTTTCCCGTAGCGAAGCTTCGTTTATTTGAGTGTTCTACATCTCGACCAAGGTCCGAATTGAGGGTGGAGTTTTCTTCTTGAAATTCAAATGAAGAAATTATCAATTTGTTTCTTGTGATAATATAATAATGCCAAATAAAAGTAAATATGTACTCATGTGTTTTTTTTTTAATAAAAATTGTGTAATTATTTGGTTTGTTGAAGAACAAAGCAACATAATAGAACCTTATTCGGATGAATACATGTTTTAAATGAAAATCTAGTCCTGCTTTCGGCTCACTAGAAACTACGTGTTTCCTTTAATGGATCGTTCAATTAGAAACAACGCGTTGTGTATATTTAATTTAACTATTAAAAGTTCAAATAATTTATATCACATAATATCACTTTTTTTATTATTGCGCCCAAAAGAAACGTAATATTCTATATTTTAATTCCTCATTTTTATAATAATGTATTCAAAAATTTGATCGTGGAGTTATAAAATTTGACATCATGATTCCCAATTATATTATAATTAGCAGGATTGGACTCAATCTATTTAAAATTAGCATATTTGGTCGGTAAGAAAATTAAAATGATTAAAATATCAATAATTTTTTTCACAATTTTTTTTTTAATTTAAAAAAAAAATTGGTCAAATTAATCATCAATTTTTTTAGACTCAACAAAATTATACGGAAAGTGTTATATAAAAACCTTTGAGTAGCTAAAATTTGAACGAAATAACCAATTCATCTAAAATTCCTCATAATTTGAGATTAAAAAAAATCCAATTTACGTTAATTTGTTTTAGGAAAGAAGTCTACAGTATTTTGGAAATTTGCTCCCTTCGACACCTGCTTGTACATTTTCTTACTAGTAGTACCCCGAAATTGAGCCGATCTGCCCGGCCCGCTTCTTCTCTTCCGATCGCTCAAGAATCTTCCTAGTTTTCGTTGTTCCAATTCAGATCCATTGCTTAGTAGAATTGGAAGAGGGATTTGAACTCAATGCTGCGATTGCGGGCCTTTCGGCCGACCAATGATAAGATTGTCAAGATTCAATTGCACCCGACACATCCATGGCTTGTGACTGCCGATGCGTCAGATCACGTTTCCGTTTGGAATTGGGAACACCGTCAGGTTAGTGGCTGTATGTCTACATTTTTTTGTTACTTCCTGCTTCGTTTCTCTGCGGATTTGTGATGTTTGATGGTGTTCTTAGGTTATTTACGAGTTGAAAGCTGGAGGTGTGGATGAGAGGCGTTTGGTTGGTGCCAAATTGGAGAAGCTAGCGGAGGGCGAAACAGGTCTGTTGCCGTCTTCTAGTTTCATTGAAGTTGAGACCATTAGCAGCACGATAGATTGATTACATCATTGTTGTGACTTGTGATTGAGATGGGTTTATTTCTCTAGGTTGTTATTTAGTGCATATTTTGATCAGGCATCAAGAATTTTAGTGTTTTATAGCTCTTGACATCGAACAAGTTTCGATTGATTAGTTGTTAATGGTAGAAATGAAATTTGTCTCAGAAGAATCCGTGTTAATTGGGATGCCATTTGGAAGATGCAAAGATTCATTATATCTTATGTCCTCACTCCTCCAGAGTCTACATTAGGGTTCTATTACCTTTCGTAGAGAGAAAATAAATCAAAGTTTATGCATACAAAATATTTGTAATCTAAATTGTTGAGATGCAAAGGATGTCATTACTCTTTCAGAGTCTGCATTAGTATGCTATTAGCTTTATATTTTGGGATATGTTTCTTTAATGGTACTAATCCTCAAAGATTTATACCATTTTTCTTATTTATGTCAGAGCCTAGAGGAAAACCCACAGAAGCCATAAGAGGTGGAAGGTACATTTCCATGCCGGTGCATTTTTTCCATAAAGAACCTTAATATATTTATAGTTGTCAACTGTGTGGCGAACCTGATCCTGATATTGTATCACGGGGTTTCAAGTGTTAAACAGGTTAGCTTTTATGATGATGATGTACGCTATTGGCAACTTTGGCGGAATCGGTCTGCTGCTGCAGAAACTCCAACAGCTGTCAACAATGTCACCTCAGCTTTCAGTTCTCCTGCTCCCTCAACTAAAGGACGTCATTTTCTTGTCATATGTTGTGAGAACAAAGCTATCTTTTTAGATTTGGTGACAATGCGTGGCCGAGATGTACCAAAGCACGACTTGGATAATAGATCTCTCCTATGGCAAGTTTGAATTTCCTACCTTTTAGAGCATTTAATGCTTTTTAATAATTTCCAAAAATAAAAATAAAAATCACACTGAACTTGAGTATGCTGTATACCTAAGGGTATGATCTCATTAGTGAGAAACAATTTGTGCCAGAGTGCTTGGCTACTTGGTTCTTGTAAATTTATCACCTAATATGCAACTTTTCCAAATCTAAACGTCAAAATGTCTTGATATCAGTTTTGAAAATGAAACTACATGCATCGACAAGCTTGCACTGGTAAATTTGGAAGGCAGTTTTAAAGGCATTCCTGATGAAAGTATCTGTTAAATTAGAGTTTCCTGAGAACTTCATCCAATTAATTGCTAATAGTTCTGTTTGACTTTACCAATTACTGTTTATAGCTCTGGCATAGATGACTTTAGTTTAGTTTAACTGCCACTGCTCATATATTGCAATCTTTTACATAATGATCATTTAACATTTTGGATGCACATTCTCTATGGAAAGTAATTGACTAAATTGGCACTCCCTTTCAGAATTCAGAAAGTGTCTCTTGTTGACATGGTCATTTGTAGATGAAGAGAGCAATGAGTTTTTCTTCTCAATGTTATTTTTCTTCTTTTCTGGATCTAGAAAGTTTTATGAAAGCATGTTGCCTAGTAATGAACGCGTTACTGTCTTGACCAAGTAAGATTATTTTTGTGCAGCATGGAATTCCTGTGTAAATCAACTGCTAGTGATGGGCCCCTTGTTGCATTTGGTGGGTCGGATGGTGTGATTAGAGTTCTTTCCATGCTAACTTGGAAGGTTTCTCTATTTCTTTTGAGATTTTTGTATATGATTTTATGTCATGTACATACACCTTCAAATTCAACTATGATTGATGATTGACGTGTCGTGAGATGCTTTTTTTGCCTGCAGCTTGCTAGAAGATATACAGGAGGTCATAAAGGATCAATTTCTTGTTTAATGACTTTCATGGCCTCTTCTGGCGAGGTAGTTCTTAATTTGTAAAGTAGTACCAGTTTCTGTGTTGAGTATGAACTTGTACTGGACCTCTTAGTAACATCACAACGTGGTTTAATCCTTTACTGGTATTAACTGAATATGGTGAAGTTGTACATCTTTATTTGGTTTGTGAATCTTTAGCCTGTAAATGGGCGGAGTTGGCCAGTTGTGTCTGTTGTTAAAAAATGAGAAAGTTTCAGTTTCACAATGAAGAATAACAATATCATGATCGGGAGACCAATCAGATTAAAGTGGAATAATAGTTGGCTGAAGATTTTATGTGGAGCTTGTGGCACAATGCTGTTGAAAGTGTGCTATCTGCTAGATCTCACTATTGTAATTATAAGTTGAGTTTGATGGTGATAGCCGAGGCTCTGGGAGGTTCTGTGAAAGCTGCCAATTGCACCATCCTATATAATCTGCACTATTGACTACTGAATTAAACCCAAGCAATATGTATATGGCATTTAAGCTTGGGAACATAGTATAAACACCTACTGGTGCTGTTTTCCTATATGGACGCATGAAAACATAATGAAAGATCTTAGTTATTGTTTCTCCCAGTCACAATGTTAGACCTATTGCCTTATTATCAGTTGTGACATAAATAATCTACCAGCAATCAGCATTTGCACTCCATTCATAAAACCAAATGTGGTAGGATTTCCACAAAAGCTGCTTCCTTTTCTAAGCGAGATATGCATGTTTGATATGCATCTTTCAGGCCCTTTTGGTTTCTGGCGGCAGTGATGGCTTGCTTGTGGTATGGAATGCGGACTATGGTCAAGATTCGCGAGAGCTTGTTCCTAAGTTAAGCTTGAAGGTAATTGTCTTCATATTTACTTAGTATTATGCTTCTAGGACTCCTCTTCTTATGTTCTAAGATGATTACATATCTGTGTATGTAACAGCCTTTTATTAATAAATCTTTGCTGATTCTGATGATTGAGCTGAAAAGCCTTTAATTCCTGCAACATCTACAGGCACATGATGGTGGGGTTGTTGCTATTGAGCTTTCTCATGTTGTTGGTGCTGCGCCGCAACTCATTACTATTGGTGCAGACAAGACTTTAGCTATCTGGGACACTATATCGTTTAAGGTTCTTATTAGATATATACTCCCTCCCCCTATCTCAATTCGAGGAAAATTTTTTACCAAAATACGGGCACCCTTTGAATACATTTTAGTACTAGGAATCATTTTTCAATCTTAATCCCACAATCAATGACCCTTCCTCTTATACTAGGAACTCCGCCGGATAAAGCCTGTTTCGAAATTGGCATGCCACAGCGTAGCATCTTGGCGACATCCTCGAGCTCCGAATCTTGACATCTTGACATGCGTTAAAGATTCCCATATATGGCAAGTCACATTACATGTCGATCTATCTCTGAACCAAGTGAATGAGATTACTCCAAGCCAGTGGCACAGTGTTTTATGCTTGATGCTATTTTCAATCATCTCCTTATTGTTATCTCAAGCGGAATCTGATTAGCTGCCATATCTTAACAGGGCCATTGAGCATCCCACTTATTCAGCTCTGACAAGGCCACTATGTGAGCTGTCATCATTAGTTCCACCCCAGTTGCTCGCGTCTCACAAGAAACTAAGGGTATAACAGTATAATTCAACTCATGGTTTTTATCATCTCTAAGTTGACATCTAGGATAAGGATTCATATTAATCTTAAAGTTCATATTATTGAAATAGGTTTATTCCATGGTTGCACATCCTTTACAACCCCATCTTGTTGCAACTGGGACAAACATGGGTGTACTTGTATGTGAGTTTGATGCCAAATCACTCCCACCTGTAGCTCCATTGCCAACACCACCAGGAGATCGAGAACATCATGCTGTCTATGTAGTTGAAAGGGAATTGAAACTGCTACAATTTCAATTGTCAAACACTGCAAATCCGGCTCTTGGAAGCAATGGCTCCTTGAATGAAGCGGGGAGAATCAGAGGAGAGACACCAGAACAGCTCCATGTGAAGCAAATAAAAAAGCATGTTAGCACACCTGTTCCACACGATTCATATTCAGTGCTTTCTGTGAGCAGTTCCGGAAAGTAAGTAGTCTCTTAATTTTCATGTCTTTGTAGCTGGCTAAACTGCTCAGTCATTGATTTCTAGAAATATATTGGAGTGGCAGCATCATTCCAGAAACACGTCCATTTAATATTATTTCTTACACTCTCTTGCAGGTTTCTTGCCATTGTGTGGCCTGATATACCATATTTCTCAATTTACAAGGTCAGTGACTGGTCAATTGTCGATTCAGGTAGTGCAAGGCTCTTGGCTTGGGACACTACTAGAGATAGGTTTGCCCTGCTGGAGTCTGCTTTACCTCCCAGAATGCCTATAATCCCTAAAGGCAGCTCGTCAAGGAAAGCAAAGGAAGCCGCTGCTGCTGCTGCACAAGCTGCTGCAGCTGCAGCTTCCGCAGCTTCATCTGCCAGTGTTCAAGTTCGCATACTGCTGGATGATGGAACATCAAACATTTTGATGAGATCAGTTGGCAGCCGAAGTGAACCAGTTACTGGTTTGCATGGGGGAGCACTGCTTGGTGTTTCCTATAGGACATCTCGAAGAATA
Organism: Lavandula angustifolia; assembly: GCA_028984105.1. Lineage (NCBI taxonomy): Eukaryota > Viridiplantae > Streptophyta > Magnoliopsida > Lamiales > Lamiaceae > Lavandula > Lavandula angustifolia. Next base: position 52,084 of record CM054805.1, read on the forward strand.
AGCCCTGTTGCTGCGACAGCTATTTCTACGATTCAGTCCATGCCCTTGTCAGGATTTGGAAGTAGTCTGAACTCTTCTTTCAGCACTGTGGATGATGGATATTCACAAAAAAATACTGCTGAAGCTGCACCTCCAAACTTTCAACTTTACAGCTGGGAAACCTTTGAACCGGTGGGAGGTCTTCTCCCTCAACCGGAATGGACTGCATGGGACCAAACTGTTGAATATTGTGCTTTTGCTTACCAACAATATATAGTCATATCTTCCTTGCGTCCTCAGTTCCGATACCTAGGCGATGTAGCAATTCCTTATGCTACTGGAGGTGTTTGGCACCGAAGGCAATTGTTTGTTGCTACACCAACCACCATTGAGTGTGTTTTTGTAGATGCTGGTATTGCACCTATTGATATAGAAACTAAAAGAAAGAAAGAAGAGATACAGCTTAAAGAGGCTCAGTCGAGAGCAGTTTCTGAACACGGAGAACTGGCATTAGTAACAGTTGAAAGTCAACAAACAGCCCCACAGGAGAGGATAGCATTAAGACCCCCTATGTTACAGATTGTCCGACTAGCTTCGTTTCAGCATGCTCCCTCAATACCTCCTTTCTTGACGTTGCCTAGACAATCTAAAGCTGAAGGTACTGATTCATCAATACTTAAAGACTTTGAAGAAAGGAGAGTTAATGAAGTTGCTGTGGGTGGTGGTGGAGTTGCTGTTGCTGTTACTAGATTCCCAGCAGAACAAAAACGACCAGTTGGACCTCTTCTTGTTGTAGGAGTAAGAGATGGTGTTCTGTGGCTAGTTGACAGGTTCATGACTGCTCATGCAATATCACTTAACCATCCTGGTATTCGTTGTCGATGTCTTGCAGCATATGGTGATGCTGTTAGTGCAGTGAAATGGGCAAGCAGGCTTGGTAGAGAACATCATGATGATTTAGCTCAATTTATGCTCGGAATGGGTTATGCCACTGAAGCACTTCACTTGCCTGGCATATCCAAGAGGTTGGAATTTGATCTAGCAATGCAGAGTAATGATTTGAGAAGAGCTTTACAGTGCCTTCTGACAATGAGCAACAGCAGAGATATTGGGCAAGAAGCTTTAGGGTTGAACTTGAATGACATAATAAATTTGTCCTCAAAGAAGGAAACTGTTGTGGATGCTGTTCAAGGAGTAGTTAAGTTTGCCAAGGAGTTCCGGGAACTTATTGATGCAGCAGATGCCACTGGACAAGCTGAGATAGCTCGTGAAGCTCTCAAGAGATTAGCTGCTGCAGGTTCTGTAAAAGGTGCTCTACAAGGCCATGAGATAAGAGGGCTTGCATTACGACTTGCAAATCATGGAGAGTTGACACGGCTCAGCGTAAGTATCTATTTGCCAATAACACTTTTAAGCTATCTTCAGGGATAATTACAATTACGCCCCCAATATCTGTGGTTTATTCACTTTGCCACCAAAATTATTTACTATAGCTCTGTTGTGTGTGGGGGGGCTTGTTAATGCTGGAGCTTAACTGCAGGTTTTGATGCTATCTATTGCAAATCCCCTATATAATGATTTATCTTTGTGGGCTACCGTGAGATGCATAGCTTTATTGATGGTTCTGAAAGAAGTACATAAATGTAAAATAACAGCATCAGTAAAACAGTAAATGAAGGATTTGCACTCAATAGATGATGCAGCACCAGTAAGACTGGTACTTTTCGTGCCGGGCCTTTTCCAGTTGTCTCAAAATTCTACATGTTTCATCTGTTTCTAACCTCACTGCAGAATTTATTTATACTGTCTTGCATGCAATAAAGTCATTTCAACTCATATTACGTTCCAACCTATTTGACATTTTGCAACTTTTGCAGAATTTGGTAAACAATTTGATCTCTGTTGGTTCGGGAAGAGAAGCTGCCTTTTCAGCTGCTCTTCTTGGAGACAACATACTGATGGAGAAGGCTTGGCAGGACACTGGGATGCTCGCGGAGGCTGTTCTCCATGCTCAGGTATGATAGGCATAGCTGTACGGAATTAATTGATTGCAAACCAAATCTAACCATACTGTTCTGTGTAGGCTCATGGTCGACCGACGTTGAGAAGCTTGGTCCAGGCCTGGAATAAAACGCTCCAAAAAGAGCTGGAGCACGCTCCAAACACGAAAATGGATGCAGCAGCTGCATTTTTGGCATCTCTGGAGGAATCAAAGATCACAAGCCTGCAGGATGCAGCTAAGAAGCCACCAATTGAAATTCTGCCACCTGGAATGGCAACTTTATATGGTCCTAATCCTGGTCAGCCTGGTGGTCTGAAGAAGCCAGCTCTTGCCCTGCAGCAGCCACCTACCAAACCATTGCTGTTAGAAGCCTCCGCAGCCGGGAGCACATCCAACTCCTCAGAGCCCAACACCACGCCCCCACAGAACTCTACCGAGGAGACTCCTGTTGCTTCTGAATCTGCTGCTACTACGACTTCCGAGTCCGTTGCTCCACCCCAACCTGAGCCAGATTCTTCTGTCTCTGGACCTCCTCCATCACATGATAATAATGTAGAAAAGGAGGCGGCAGCAGCACCATCAGTAGAGAGTGTTGGAGAACCACCTGCATCTGAAACTATTGCAATTACCCCCAATGCTGCTGCTCCTGCTCCTGCTCCTGCTCCTGCTCCTCCTGCTCCTGCTCCAGTTAATAACAACCCTGCAGGAACAAGAACAGGAACAGGAGGAGTACGTGCTGAACTCTCAATGATTGACTTCACTTGACATACTATTTGTTACATGAATTCAGCATCTTGATTGTGTGTGTGTGTTGATGTAAGATGAGATTGTATTATTATGTGACTTTCTTCTCTACCTCTTGCTTCTCATTCCCCTAAATTCATTTCATTTCATTTCTCTTTTACCGTAAGATTCTTATGTAACTAGTACGGTTTCTTCCGTATGTTTCTTGCAATTCATTTAAATTAATTTCCATTGATTATAAATGCTCTACATGAAAAAGCATCTATTAACATTGTTTCAATTGATCTTGCATCATTTCCTTTTTCGGATGTTCTACTTATGTTGCTATTTTATACTTTTACAATCAATTAATAGACCACAATCAATTAAACAATTGGACCTTACTATTTTATATTTTTACATCACTATTTTACATTTTTATATTCATTATCTCAAAATCATGAAACTAGTGTTTGTAATAAAGTTACTTATTAAATTGTTTTTAATAAAATTGGTAGTGTTTGCAATCTTAGAAAAAAAAAGCTTAATTTTAGAAAAAACAGTTTTACAAACACTCTCATAAGCTACAGTTTTAATTTTTTTAGTTTTTGCTTTTAAAAAGCACCTCTGACCAATTTATGTGCTTCTTTTACTTATTCTGACTCATTTTAACCTCTAAAAAAGCAGAAGACTACACTCCAAATATTAGAAAAAATATTTCTATTGTAAAAAATACAAAACAGTTTATTTAAGTCGTTCCAAATATTACCTAAATGGTGCAAGATGAACGAGAGGGAGGGGTATTTGTCAATCAACTAGTTGATGAAGAAATGTCAAAGGCTAAGTTGGGATTTTTTTGGTCAAAACTTAACCTTAAGATATTTGACCTGGAGGAAAGAATAAAAAAAAATAATAATAATAATTTAAAAGAGCACGAGTCTCTAGAAGGAGTATATATTTGAGAGAGAGAAGAAAGAGTAAGAACGAAGGAAAAACACGGCGTACGATTTGGTAAGTAGACAGGCTCCAATAGCTTGAAACTCATTAATTTCTTCCCATACAACCAACTCCGACTCTTCTTTCTCAAGCATCATCGTCTCCAACCAAACCAGAAGGCGATCCATCTACCTGAAGAAGCTATAAGAAAATTAGAGACCAGATAACCTAGTAGTGCCTCTTCGCTTTCTTCAGGTAGTTTATTTTATGTTTTCTTTTACAAGATTTTCAATTCTTCAAGTTTGTGCTGCGGTTTTCTTTTGATTTTCTTCTCTCGAGTCGTAAATATCTTTTTCTGCTTAATGTTTTACTTCTTTTTCTGCGCGAATGTTAAAATTTATTTTTCGTTGTTTTCTCTAATCGACTTCTCTCTCTCTCTCTCTCTCTCTCTCTCTCTCTCTCTCTCTCTGTTGTTAAATTTGTTCCGGTTAGATGGTTTCAGCATCCTTTATTGCCTTTTTTATCTGCAGCTGTCTGCAAGTGCTTTTATATTGCTGGATTTTGTGGTTCAGTTAAAGGATTGATAAATTTGGAAACCCTTATTTTGTTGTGTAGCCCTAGAACAGGGGAAAGTTAGGGGTTTCTTAATCATGGTGGAAACCCTCAAAGGTTTGTGTGTTGAAGACAAAAAAGTTCTTGTTGGGCATAACTATTCTCTACTTGCTTTATATGACTCTATGTTGTTCGAATTCATCTTCAATTAACAAATATGTAGCTCTGTTCTTCTAGCCGTTTTTTGTGCATTCCTGGCTTGGCTCTCTACGTACAGCTATCTGCTTTTCCCCAAATGATTTGCAGTGGATTTTGTTCGGTACGGATAACCTTGATGTAGTGTTGGTTCATCCACGCTTCAAGCTTCGAAATTAGAAAGTTATGAAATCGGCATGCTTCCTTGGATTATCACTGACAATATATCACATTCAACTCCTGGGACTAGTAATCGTAGGAACTTAAAAATGCTACTCCTGCTATTTAGCTATGAGAAAATGTGTGTAATGAGATATTGAACATTTTGCTTTCAGTAGCATCTAATGTAGAAAGTAAAAGCAGGTACTAATAAATCAAGAACTTTAAATTTTCCACAAAAAGGGATAGATGCCAAAAAAGAAAAAAATGGCTGGGAATGGCAGAATATCTCTTTTTATTAGTATTTGACTAGTGATTAGCAATACGAAAAACTGGCTAGTGCAATCAAAGACGATTGTTAAGTGCACTGTGATGAGAGGAAAGGCATGGAAGACCCTTGCCATTGGTTATTATGCATTGAAACTCGTCTACACTGTTAATACTTGATTGTTTCCTCATCCTAGTCATGCTTTCAGCGTTGTAGTAAATTTTGGTCGATCTATGTCTTCTTTTGAAGGTAGGTTCAAATTATTTTGTCTAAATTTATGTGCCCCTGGTGAGAGTGTTTCAGCAGTTTAAATTTTGATTTCATTCTTTTTTCTGGCTACAAATTTTGATTTTTCTGAACAAAGATGGAGTTCAGAGTTGGATGAAGTTTTTAATTCTTCCAGAATAGACGGTGATGCATTTTTTTTCCCTTCTATTTGACAGATTCTGGTGTCTAAATGATGACGCCAGATTCATTTGAGGAGCCAGAGATAAACAAGAATAACAGTAAAGTGCAAGTAAAGGAAGACAGTGAGTATGTAAGATTGGTTATACCAGATGAACTAAGAGCACACGAAGCATATACAGTAGCTCCAACACAACCAATAAAAAGGTCTCGTGTATGGTGGATCAAGGCCTTAATATGGTCTTCAATAACCGTACTTGTGCTTCTTGTATTCGTTAAATACGGAGTGCCTTTTCTAGTAGAGAAGGTAATTCAATTTCCATGTTTTCTGGTGAAAAAAATCTATTTTAGTATCTGACATGCAATTCTATGATTCTGGTTAGGTTCTTTTTCCAGTGTTGCAATGGGAAGCCACTGCATTCGGGCATCCAGTACTAGCACTTGTACTGGTAGCATCTTTGTCTCTGTTCCCTGTTTTCCTAATCCCTTCCGGCCCTTCCATGTGGCTTGCTGGGATGATTTTTGGATACGGACTGGGTTTTGTCATAATCATGGTTGGAACAACGATTGGGATGGTACTTCCTTACTCGATTGGTTTGATCTTTCGCGAGAGAATTCATGTAAGACATAATTAAGTAGATGTAGTACGACATATATTATGTTGTTTGGATGCTTACATATTAACTCGAACCATCCACAGCAATGGCTGAAGAGATGGCCTGAGAAAGCTGCTATGATAAGGCTGGCCGGAGAAGGAAGTTGGTTCCATCAGTTTAAAGTGGTTGCTCTTTTCAGAGTTTCTCCATTCCCCTACACAATATTCAACTACGCAATTGTGGTTACAAATATGCGATTCTGGCCCTATTTGTGGGGATCAATCGCAGGAATGATTCCTGAAGCATTCATTTACATCTACAGGTAATGTAATCCCTCCGTCCCATTCATACTGTCATGTAGGGTTTCGGCACAAAATTCAAGAAACTTGACTTTTGTGTGTAAATGATGCGGGCCACATGACTTTTTTGTTTTTGTAGTGTTATTTGATTTCCTTTTATGAAAAGGAGACAGTATTGATGAGACAACCCGATATAGTATATAAGATAGTATGAATGAAACGGATGAAGTATTATATAGCTAGCTTCGTTCTCGTCTACTTCTTCTCTCGTCTGTCTCATTTATCACTTATAGATTTAATTTGATGATGTTGTGTTGTGTTGCGTTGTGCAGTGGTCGACTGATAAGGACGTTGGCGAATGTCCAATACAGGAACTATCATCTTACTCCACTGGAGATCATTTACAACATCTTCTCATTGATAGTTGCTATCATCACCACCGTCGCCTTCACCGTGTATGCTCGAAGAACTTTGGACGACCTCAAAGCTGCCGATGATGATGATACCAATAACATCGGCAGCAGCAGCAGCTTGCAGTTGCAGATGCACAAGCTTCCACTTGACAAATACAAGGATAGTTTTCCCACCTTGCCTCACTCTTCTCTCACTATAACTGATACTATTTGACTAGCTAGTATTTTAATCCAAAAAAGATTTCGCATTATCCCTAATATCCCTCTCCTTACTGATTTTCCATCTAAAGATTGTTGTAAAGTGTGCAATTTCATGTATAAATCACTAAATGAAATGATAAAAGTGTAAAAATGTTAATACTGATGAGGTAACTTGATTTTGGAAATGGATTGGCATGACAGTAGGATTATTCAAAGTTTATGTGCAAAATGGAAAATTTTAAAGAGTTCGGGTCTTTATTAGAAAATCGGGTATGGTTTTAATTTTGCCAGATTATTGACTATGTATGTAAGATAAAACAAATTAGGAGTTCGTGTATTTGTGGACTGAAATAAAAGTTTGTGTGAAAAAAAGAAATTTGAAAAAATTTGATGTATTTAAAGGAGAATATCCTTTCTTGAAAACATTAGAGAATATAAAGCTAATTAAATTATTTTCAAGCCATGTTGAACAGATAATTCAGAAAACCTCAACGTATCGTGTCGGACATTACGACACGATTTCGTGTCTTATATGTTTAAATATACATTGCATCTAATTGTAATGAAAAACACAAAATTAATTTATTTTATACCTCAAACGCTGTGTCCAATCCCCGTCTCCTATCCTAAGTTTTTTGAAAATACCGTGTTCGTATTCGTATCCATGTCGTATTTCGTGTCGTATAGGTCCAATTCGATGAATAGACACAACATATGTCGACCCATTAAATTGTACAACGGGATAAAGCACTCCTTTATAGCATCATACCAATAATTCATGATATAGTGAATCTAAAAGCGTTGTCAAGTAGACTTCGCTTTACACGGGCATGAGTTTTTTTTGTCTTTGCATAATTAAAACGACCATTAATCTTCGGACAAGCAATATATCTTTATTAAAGCCACAAAGCCGATAAGATTCTTGTAATAAGGCATGGGGTGTTTGAATTGAACTGAATTTGAATAAAAAAGACAGCCACAACCAGCCCATGACCAGCATCTTTTCCTGATGATTTGCTCCACTATGATTCAGAATCCAAAAAATTACCCTCTGTCCCGCTTTACTTGGCTCATATCTTTTCAGCACGGAGATTAAGAAGAGTGGTTGATTGTGTGTAGGAGAGTGAGTCCCATAAAGAAAAAATGAGAATTAATGTAGTAATTATTTTCTTTTTTAGAAAATTAAACAGTGTTAATATACACTTCTAGCCAAATAGTGTATATATTGAAAAATAATTATAGTCATTTACTATAACAAAATACATTTATAGCCATTTTAGTCAACTTTTGCGGCTAAGTCCAATCATTTTCCTTGTTTTTGCTGCTGGGACAAGATGACCGACTGAGAGTGCCGAAAATTTGTATAGGCCGTCTCTCGGCCCGCCTTAGGCCCTCCATCGGCCGATGGACACCCCCCTTCGGCCCCCCATCGGCCATACGCGTTTGAAACGAAAAAAATTGTTGATGGTACAAATTCCTACTACTCACATCATCCAATTATTGATTCAGGACAAAATGGCTAGTTTTGTGTTTTTGTTTAGGGATAGACTAAAGTTGTTTTTCATTTACTCTATGCCTCAACAACCCAAAAAAGAAAATGAGACAAGTCAAGCGGAACAGAGATAGTATAAAAAAAAGAAAAAAGTTAAAAAGGGTTGTGTTGCACCATAACATTCAGACATACCACAAGAAATCTGGTTTCACTAACAAAAAACAACTTCTATACATTAGTAGTACGTGTGCATGTTACTATTGATGATCTATTTGGAGTGAAGTGGAGAAGCTGAAGGCCTTGGGTAAGCAGCATGCAGGGCTTTACTGCCAACATCACCGCCGCTTCGTCTGCGTTGCCTAGACCCGCTCCGCCCTCTGTTCTCCGCACCGCCGTTGGGGTCTTGCAGCTGCTCCAGTTCCTTCACTACTTCTTCCATTCTCGGCCTCAGCTTCGGCTCTAAGGAGATGCATCTCAGAGCAAGGTTTGCCAACTTCTGAGCCACGTCCATCGAGTACTGCCCATCAAGGCGGTTGTCGATAACGCGGAACACCTTGCGCTTGTTGGCCAGGAGGGGCCTGGACCACTCTACAAGCTTGTGCTCGCCAGATGGTCTGTTCTTGTCGATGGCCCTCCTCCCGGACAACATTTCAAGGAGGACGACTCCGTAGCTGTACACATCGCTCTTTGCAGTCAAGTGGCCTAATTCCATTACGGAGAATTACTTCTTCCATTAACTATATTATTAATCATTGAAGAAGCTATAGACATGAAAATCATACCAGTAGCCAAATATTCCGGAGCTGCATATCCGTATGTTCCCATGACTCGCGTCGACACGTGACTCTTGTCACCAGTCGGCCCATCCTTGGCCAATCCAAAATCAGAAAGTTTTGCATTGTAGCTCTGACACATCATATACATAAATTGCATAGAGATTAAGTGAAATTACTGCAGAATGCCAAACTGTGGTGAGTCAAGGCTGAAGAGTTTATATACCGAGTCAAGCAGTATGTTAGACGTTTTGAAGTCCCGGTAAATGACTTTAGCCTCGGAGCTATGAAGAAAAGCAAGGCCCTTTGCAGCTCCAAGAGCGACCTTAAGACGAAGATTCCATGAAAGAGGTTGGAAGTACGATCCCCCTGCAATAAAGACAACCATTCTAAGAACTTCACCATGCAATGAATCGGAGTTTCGATAGGCAAAGACTCACTTCGAAAGAGATGATTCTCTAAGCTCCCCCGAGGCATGAACTCATAAACCAGAAGTCTGTAATCATCCTCCAAGCAATAGCCGATAAGTCTCACAAGATTGGGATGTGAAAACTGGCCTAAATAGTTCACTTCTGCCTACAACACCCATGAGTTCGTTCATCAAAAACGAAATTAAGACAACACAATCGAAACGAAAACAAGCTATGTAATCATCAATCAAAGGAACAGAACTCACCAACCACTCCCTATGCCCCTGATAACTTTCTTGGTGAAGTTTCTTCACTGCAATCACCATGCCAGTCCCGGGTTTTGCAGCAGCGAAAGAGTTCTCATCAATCCAACCTTTAAAGACGGAGCCAAATCCACCTCCTCCCAGCACACTATCTGGCCGGAAGTTCCGGGTGGCCACCTTGAGATCAGAAAACACAAAGCTCTTCAGGTTGGGTGATTGCAAGATCTCACCCTCAGTCCGAGGAGTGGGCGGAACAGAGGTTGATGACTTCTTGCTGCAATCACTGCTCATATTATTCGAGTCAGAGGTAACATACTGCGAGTTTAGACCTGGATTAATCAAATCAATCATGAGTATTTTAGGAGATTAGCAATGCATGAATCTATCTATGATCACGAATAACATTAGTACTAATCTGAGGCCAAGCATCTTATACAAACCAGAAGAATATAAGCTAAAATTCATGAGCCTCCCTTCTCTAAAAACAATAATTGATATATCATGAAAGAACAAGAATCTAAAAATCTCTTCCTCAAAAAGACAATTATCAAGAAATCAAGACATAACCAGAATCCAAAATCCCTTCCAAAATTAATTAAGACGTCATTTTCATGGTTCACAAACACATAATCAAATCTTCTCGAAGACAGATGATAAATTACCAGTATGAGCTGGGCTTTCAGCTTTGACCCTTGCACTCAAACAAACCCCCATAGCGAGAAGGTGTAAAGGGGAGAGCCTTTCAAGAAATCCTGCACAGCACAGAGGAGAAAAAGTATAACCAACTGGAGAATAAAGTGATTAGATCCAATTACGGTGTGAACGCAAGAAAAGAGAAGACGCTGGTTTCGATTCTCTCAAAATATATATTGATTTTTGAAATTTTTATTTCAAATGTGGAAAGGGCAAACAAACGCTATTAAAATTACAAGCAGAGAAGAAGCATCATACCTCCAAAGTTGAAATCTTGAGCACTACACCAAAATTTATCAGCAAGAAAGCTATGTGGGCTTATCAGTAGTAGGCTTTTGGTTACTCGGCACCCACTATTTCCGAGAGAGAGAGAGAGAGAGGAGGGAGGGAGGGAGAGAGTGAGGTGAAATAGTGAAGGGGTGAGAGAAGGTTCGAAGAAGGGGATAATAATGGCGGGCACGGGGTTCTGGTCCCTCTATCAACTGGAACCATTAACAATTAACATTAAATGGATGTATAGATACAAAGACATACATGCTGGTCTGTACAGTCCGCATTGACTGGTAGTAGGATTATAGTATTGCACCTCCATTGAATTTTGGATTTGTATTCATACGTGGAGGGATGGCCCAAATTGTCTGCATTTGTACTTCAGATTTGTGTAGTTTTCATTGATCATTCTACTCATTTTATACTCATATTCTAATGACAATCTAGATTCATTATCAATTAAGCATGCCAGAACATTAATTTGGCTTCTCTGCTGGTCGGAATCAATAAAGATTTGATCCAATAATAATTTTGTGTTAGGGTCTCTAAGAATCCTAGTCAAAGGAAATTGTGACACTGTCAGGAAGTATTACTAAATAAATAAATTTTATTATATTGTCAAAGGGAATCGAAACACTTGCCATCACATCTAAAATTCCAAGAAAAGGGAGTGTAGCGATATTGGGTAATAGTAGAAGGGGTAATTAATAAATTGAATATAGTCAGTCCAACAAATGGAGAAGCATATTTACCTTGTAGTCCAGAAACTTCTCCGTAGGCCCCAGCAATTTTCCAATTTCCATCTCTTTCCTGCAACGTCGAAAACCCTTCAAACCCTAGCATCTATCCCCAAATTCAACTCCCTTGATGGGTTCCAAGAGACCGGATTTCGGCGACGGAGCTAGCCCAGGGTTCGTCTTCCCCCCTCTTCACCTCTCTCTCTCTCCGTATTTTCTGTCCACTCGGCTGATGGGTCTTAATGTTTTTTGTTCCAACAGGAAGATTTTCATTGGGGGTTTGGCTAAAGATATAATTTTAGGTTCGGATTTTACTGTAATCGCCATTTTGGTTCCTGATTTTGTCTATAATAATGACATCTTATTGAATCAAGTTAAATGTTTTCAGATACTTTTGTGAAGTATTTCAGCAAGTATGGAGAGATAACCGACTCGGTGATCATGAAAGATAGGAACACTGGTCGCCCTAGGGGTTTTGGTTTCATAACTTATGCCGACCCTTCCGTTGTTGACACTGTTATCGCTGAAACTCATATCATCAATGACAAACAAGTGAGGTTTCCTTAACTATAGTTGAATTATCTTCTGTGGTTTTTGAATTTGTTGTGGTGCAAAGTTTTTATTCTGCTTATAGGTTTAGTTGTAGTCTAGGTTGCACGGATACGGGACAAGTGACACGACTCGACACGGACACGGGACACAACATTTTTAAAAAAACTTAGGACACGACACGGGCGCTAATTTATTTAAAAATATAAAATCAAGTGTAAAATTAACTAATTTTTTATATTTTTATTAAAGTGAGATGTTATGTGCATATAAATCTATTGGACACGGCAATTGGAGTGTCGTGTCCTGTCCGAGTGTCCGACACGTGTCCAACATAGGTTGTAGTATAGTAAAATGGTGTTCATTCCACATAATTTAGATGGCGCGAGTGTCTTGAATGGTGTCTTGTTACTTATTCCATCGTAATGGTATTCTTGAATTATTCTTTGTGTTTGTAAGAGATGGTCTGCGTTAGATTTCTAGATGGTTAATTTGTTTTGGTTGCCCTTAACTTTTGCAAGAGAATGGAATAAATTTGAACTCATCTTTTCGTTTTTGTTTTGAGGAGGCGAGCATTTGGTCTCAAACATAAGGCCTCACTCTTTTACACAAGAATTTACGTGGAGTGTTCCCAGATAAACAAAATGTTTACTTGTCTAAAAATCTATATGTACAACAATAAAGAACTCACTGCCGGCCTCCATCTTGTCCAACACTTCATAATGAAGCTACTGGTTCTCCTTTGGTTATGATAGTGTATACTTAGTATTAGATGGATATCCTTTTTTTCTCCGTTGAAAAAGAAATACCTTAATCGATTGGTAACTAGGATTATACGGAAGAGGGATAAATGCTAAGATGTAATGTGAGTATGATGCACCCTTTAGACCTTTTTATGATTGCTGATCAACTTACTAATATTTCCTGGTCAGGTTGAGATTAAGAGAACTATTCCAAAAGGATCTGGTGACTCCAAGGACTTTAAAACTAAAAAGATTTTTGTGGGTGGGATCCCCACTTCTGTCAATGAAGGTGAACTTTTTTCTTGCGTGATTTTTTTTTTTTTTAAATGGGTTTGTTTAGCACTTCCTTGGGTTAATCGTGGTCATTCTGTGAATACACCTGTTGCTCGAATTGTTTGTGTAGATGAGTTCAAGAGCTTCTTCTCAAAATACGGAAAGGTGGTTGAGCATGAGATAATACGTGATCATGTGTCCAAGAGGTCTCGGGGCTTTGGATTTGTTGTGTTTGACAATGAGCAAGTGGTTGATAATCTTCTGTCAGATGGGAATATGATTGATATGTCAGGTACCCAGGTAAGTATCTTATGTTATCAGTTATTTCTCTATGAAGCTACGCTTGTCGAATAGCTGTATGGCGTAGCTCTCCCTTCAAGTGTTTTAGTTATTATACTTTGAAGGTATCTTAGCTGCCCCTTAAATAACTTTAGCGAGTTGATCAACCTTTTGGGTAAATTGTTCTCCCATTACGGAAGAGGATACAAGCTGCGATTTTAGTGTTAGTTGGGCGGAAGTTCTAGGTTAACACGATTCTTTGTTGTAGGTTGAGATCAAGAAGGCTGAACCAAAGAAACCTTCAAACCCACCACCTGCTCCTGCATATGGTAGTGAATCTAGGGGACGTTCGTATGGTGATAGTTATGGTGGTTTCAGCAGCTCATATAGCAGTTTTGGCCCTGCCTCTTATAGGTCAATGGGATCAGGGTTCGGTGGTGGTAGGTTCGGTGAGTATGACGGATATGGTGGTGGAAGTGAATTTGGTGGCCGCAATGGTGATTATGCCGCTAGTGACTTGGGTTACCGAGAAGGCCCACTGAACTACCCCAGCCGATTCAGTCCCTATGGTGGGGGGTATGGCAGTGGGCTTGGTGCCTATGGTCGTGGAAGTGGTTATGGGGGTTACGGTGGTTATGATTCTGGCCCTGGTGCTGGTTACGGTGGAAGGGGAATTTATGGAGGTAGAGCAGGTTATAGTGCCAGTAGTAGTCGTTACCATCCTTACGCAAGATAAGACGCCCCCTAAGCATCTTGTAGGACTTCTCAACTGTCTCTTGGTTATCGCGTCGTGGCTCGGAGTTGATTAGATTATCCAAGTACTAGCAAGGAGACAAATCTAGAAGACTGGAGGAGAACCTAAGTACTTTGTTGTTTGTTATTTGCTGAAATTCTAAGTTTTAAGAACCTTGTTGAGATGTAGTTAAAGCTAGACATCTTTATCCTGTGTGAATTATATTTGTCATTCTACTTTTAGTTAGAACAGTTTTTAAGGTTACACATTACCTGCTAGAATCTTTTTATATATCCAGAATTTAGATTGAAAACTCTGATGTTAAAACCTAGCAGGTGGGGTGGGGTGGGGTGGGGGTGGGGGTGGGGGGTTAAATCTAAAATGTTTATACTTAAATCACTAATGCCCAGCTGCAGGTATGATGATATCCAATGACAGAAAGTGCACACTTATTTTTTTTTTTATGACGAGGGTAATCCGCAGCTGCTACCGAAGTGTGCATTGGGTAAACTCTGCTTCTGTGCTCTAGCCTGCAAATAATACAAGAGGGGGTTCAGCCCCCTTAGGCTAATCATAGGTGATAGACTCGCATATAGCGGTCTTGATGGGTTTTGAACCCGTGACCTTTCAGTCAAAGGCTACCCACCTTAACGGATATGTTGCTTCATTGCTGGAGATTTGGAACTCTTGATGTCTATTCCAATTTTGCCAATGTAAATTGTTGTAATCAAGTTCTTGAAATTGTACTTGTGCATAATAATATCATATGGCCTATGAATTGTGTCATGCTTTCAAATCTTTCCTTTCCCAGAAATTGAATAATTATTAATGATTACTATTCCTATTATTTCAAGAAACATTAAATTTTGGTTGAATGATGTATATACTAAAATGATTTTGTTCCACAAAGTCAGCCCTGCCCTCAAACGAGTCCGGATCTTCTATTTTATTTTTGGTGTTCCACTCGGTGGCTCACCAATCAAGCGGTGTCACGCGTGCATTGGTGGGTCATGTTGCCAGTAAAATATTATTTATTTATCGGTAGCATGGCCATCAATCGACGCGCGCATCATGCGTGATGGTGGCCACCGAATGGGACACCAAAAATTGGGATAGAGGATCCTTAGGCCCCTCAAACACCCGAGGGCGAGATGCCGAACCGTTATGTCATTCGGTCTGCACCCACTCTTCTCCATCTCTTTATACACCCCGGTTGCTTTACTAACCGAACCGTTCTTGCAACACACGCCTATCATCGTGTTGAACTGCTCCGTCGATTTAAACCCCTTCTCCGAAACCATCTCAACCCACAACTCCTCCGCACGCCCAAGATTTCTGATCCTACACAAGGCTTCAATGGCCAACAAGAAGCTCTTGCCCCTCACAGTCACATGAGGAAGTTCTTGAATCATCAACCAACATTTTCCCAGCTCTTTCCCATTCCTTAAGCCCAGATCTTTTAATAAAATCGGCGAAAAATGGTGGGCTGAGCTAACCTGGACGATTTGTGGGCTTTCTAATGATGAGGCCCATCACCAGAAAAGCCTCAACATCAAGTATTAATGTGGTAGAATTTCATGATGAGTAAACAGTCAAATTGGATGTTCATTTTTTTCCGTAATATTTACGTTGGTCTTTAACTTTTTAATGAAGTTATATAAGTTTAAACGTCTCAATTTTGTCATCACTTCATCCCTCCTCCTTTCACATAACACTCAAATTAGTCTTACATCATTCAATTGAGTTATGTAAGTCTAAGGTAGTGTTTGGAAGAGCTTTTATAAACATCTTTTAGTTGCTTATCCTTAAAGTTGATTAAAATTGTTGTTAAACAAAAGTTGTTAGTATTTGAAATAGTAGAAAAAAAAACATCTTAATTTTAGAAAAAAATAGTTTTGCAAACACTGTTATAAGCTGCTTTTCAATTTCTTTTGGCTTCTGCTTTTAAAAGGCACCCATGACCAGTTTATGGGCTTCTGCTTATTCTGGTTTATTTTAAGCATAAAAAAAGCAGAAACACTTATTCCAAACATTAAAAAATGTGCTTTTGCGGTCAAAAAGCCCAAAAATAGCTTATTTAAGCTGTTCCAAACACTTCCTAAATATCATAATTTCGTTGGCCATTTTCGTCATTCCCTTAGCCACTTTCCTTAATTTTTGAACCGTAAATCAGTCTCATTTTTTTACTAGAAAGAATAAATTAATCAAATAAACATATGTATTTCGATGTTGTTAAAGAGGTAATACTACAAATGAGTTATGTCAGCAGAAAGCGAAGGTGATGTAAAGGGGAGGACATATATGATAACAAAATTAGAATATTTAGGTTTACATAACTCAATTAAAAAGTGGGGATTAATTTGAATATCATGAGAAATGTGAATGATCATCAATAAGACAATTTACTCATTAATTAATGTATTAATGTATGTGCAGGACTTGATCCAAAAATCAACATGCTAGAGCCTATAGCAGCAAGCTTAATGCCTTAATAATGTCTCCTTATATTTTGTCTTAATTCCACGGCTGCCGATGTTGATATTTTATGCATTTCTTCTGGTTAGGGGTGTAATGATTCGGTTCGGTTCGGTTTTTAGTATAATTTAGAAACCGAACCGAACATATGAAAGTGGTTCGGTTTGGTTCGATTTAAGGTGTACTTTACTTTTGGAACCGAACCGAACCGAACCGCTTAAAAATGGTTCGGTTCGGTTAATCGATTCTACCTTTTTAAATCCTAAATAGATTTTTTTGAACCATAATATTCCATACATGCTTAACGTGAATGAAATCCGAGCACGACAACTCCAAAATATTAACAAAATATAAATATACTAAACATAACTACAAAAGTTAATTTCCAACTAGGGCTCCAAAATATTAACAAAATATAAATATACTTAACATAACTACAATAGTTAATCTCCAACAAGGGGAAACAAACTCATGACTCCACAATCCACATAGGCAGTAGCAAAATGAAACAACTTCATGACTCCACGTAAACGGATGAACTAAGAACTCCCAGAAAAAATTCCTACGATGGAGGATTTGTTCAAGTTTTACGTTTTGATAGAAAAAGTGAAAATAATATTGATAATGAATTGAGAAATGAGAAAGAAGATGGAAATGAGAATTGAGAAGACATAAGAGTGGTGTAGTCAAGACTCAGTTGTCCGGCGTGCCCTACTGCCCTAGTGTAATAGTAGTATTAACATTTCTTTTTTAATTTTTTTAATTACATATTTACATATGTATCAATTACCGTCTATACCCCTAGTAATCACATATTACTATACTACCTAGTAAGTAGTAGGTAGTATAACAAAAATCTTTATATTTTATTCGGTTCCATTGGTTCGGTTCGGTTTGAGCGATTTCTAAACCTTTGGAACCGTGAACCGAACCGATTGTAAACGGTTTCAAAAAATATAAATCAAACCGAACCACGAAATCAAACCGAACCGTATTTTTCGATTTGGTTCGGTTCGGTTCAGTCGGTTTCGCGGTTCGGACCGGAACCACTTACACCCCTGCTTCTGGTGAAGGCTCTTTCATCGTACTACATAATTTCAAACGATTGACCAATCATAGTTATACACATACAATTTCTTACACTTCTACATGTATACCCACACACGCAGCAACAAGAACAAGAATTCAATATTCAATTAGCTAGATAAATATACAAATTCCATTATTAGTCTAGCCTTTTTTATTTTTTTATTTTTTTTCCTATTCAAGGATTAGGTGACACTGTGACACCTGAAAGTAAAACAATCAAGATAATATTAGTGAACTCCATTGTTACCATAAATCCAGCAGCATATGATCTATCGATCCATGTCATATGAGGCCCTGAATAATGTCAAATGATAAACTTTGATTCAGTCGCATGAATATTGGATGTACCTAGGATTCATTCATATATGTTGTTAATTATACTCCCTCCATCTCATGTCTCCTTTCTATGGGGCACGGAGATCAGAGGCGAATCTAGGATTATGAGGAAGGGGGCGAAATTTGAAAATTTGATTGAAAAGAGGACGAAGTATAGATTTCGAGTGAGCGAAATACAAAATATTTCGAAAATCACACATAAAAAATCGAGTTTCGTCATGAATATGGGAGGTGGCCGCCGTCGGGCGCCCCCTAGATCCGCCCCTGACGGAGATTAAAAACTTAAATTGTGTGTTGCATATTGTTTGCCTTTCAGCTTGTTAATCCTAGGTCACAAATTTTTTGCTTTTTTAAAAAACATGATACTTTCTGCAGGACAGTCGAAAAAGAAAATTAAAGTAGGACACTTTCTACGTGACGGAGGGAGTATCTTCAATGAAGCAAGAGACGAATTCCATTTTTTTATTTTCGAAAGCTACGTGTACACATATAATATGGAATCGAAAAATAGTGGGCGGCTGTTTTGTCGTTGATATTATGGCATTTGATAGGATGAGAGAAAGCAATGTTTTGTGGTGTTGATATTGATTTGTTGTGGGATGTGTATTATAATTTGATAGCGTAAATATCAAGTGGAAGTGGCCCATTATATATTTATTTATTGGTGTATAAATAAGAGAGGCAGGCAGCAACTGATCATCAACCACCCAATTAACCCACAATATCATCATCTTTCTCTATAATTCACCAAGAATGTCGAGCGGAGGATGCAAGTGTGGTTCCAACTGCAGCTGCGGTAGCGGTTGCAGGTACGTCGTTAATTAGTTATCTTATCGAACGTCGATTATATATTTTGTTTCTTGATGATACAACTACCTACAGCTGCGAGATGTACGGGCAGGATGTGGAGAAGATCGTGACTGTTCAAGGCGTTGCCCCGCTCAACATGTATGTACTTGACTTATAATTATAACAATCATGATCAGATCTGTTAATTAAATCTGGGTTAATTAGGCACAGTGAAGGATCTGAGAAAGGCTCTGGTGGTGACGGAGGGAACGCATGCAAGTGCGGGTCCAGCTGCACCTGCGACCCCTGCAACTGTTGATTGATGCCAATCTACTGCAACTTTCATATGTATGGATCAAAGTGTGTGTAATGAAATGAAATAACGCAGCCTGTCGTGTCTATGCTGTGTACCTGATCGATCATATGTATCTCTCTGTGTTTGTATTTGTCAACTCTGTTCATCATATATATGTTTTGCGTGTATGGAACAATCAATATGAATACATATTTGATTGTGGGTCCCATTGAAATAGTTGTGTTTCTTCTGTGTGTAGAATTATGTAAAATTGTGGATCCCAAAAAAAGTGTGAATAATTTGCCAAAAACAGATACCAGACAACTTCAATGAGACAGCCCGAAAATGTATACTTGACTAATTCAATTGGACGGAGGGAGTGTGTATTAACCTTTTATTTCAACCCACCATATTTTAATTAATAAAAAAGAAATAAGACATTTCATTGCAGCATTTGGTTGCTGTTTGGGCTTTTCTTTCTGCAGTTTTGCTCTCCTCAGCCAGCCCATTACTGCAAATTGACAGTCAAAAATGTTACTTCTATTCTCACTTTTCCAATTAGCAGACAAACAATAGAATGAAAATATGCATGCTTGTTAGAAGAAAGCTAAGGAAGAGTGGGAAGCGGAGTTTCCTTAGAATGGCATAGCGTTTATGGTGAATAGCCTGCGGTCGGAATGTCATGGGTTCAAAACTCACCAAGACCGCTGAATTAATAATTAATAATTATTATTGACGCAAATTAGCACAACAATACAATGTTGTGGTAATTAGGTAGTGAAATGGTCCAATTTCCCTACCATTGATATTGGCAAGAAAATATTTTGTGTTCCTATCCAACACCACAAAGTTGTGTCTTTTCATGATCGTGGGAAGAAATAAACATGATTGATCAAATCTTTATGTGTCACGTTCGGTATTATTATTTTTAGTGCATGCATCACCTACACAATAATATGATGTACAAAACAAAACATGATGTTATATCATGTTTTACTATTTTTTTCATTAGTAAAATACTACTCTCCGTCCCACTAGAAACGACACGTTTCTTTTGAGCACGAGAATAAAAAAATGGTGTAGATTGTTTGACTTTTTAGTAGTTAAATATGGTCCACATAATCTTTACCATTTTAGAAAATACTTCGTTTCTAATGGGACGATCCGATAAAGGAAACGCGTCATTTCTAGTGGGACGAATGGAGTACTTAATTAATGAATAAGTGAAATTTAGAAGACAATCACAGTTATACCATTTTCGGATATGATAATTTTAGATTACTTGATATAAAATAGGGTTTTCAATTTAGATCTGAAGTTGAATTATTTTTAAAAAAATAATAAAAAAAAAGATGTATAGGTGGAGAAGAAGACAAGAAGAAAATGGAGAAAAGGATGGTCAGCAAATTGATGAGTTGTGGAGAAGGTGGCTTAAGAGGGGTTCTCCACTTGCCATATTCAATCATTATTTTCTTGAATTCCTAAATATATTTTTAATAGTGGTAATACCCTCTGTTGACCAAAATCGAAAAAAAAAATACAAATATGGCCTGCAACTTAAATAAAACACAAAAGTAGCCATTTTGTCTTTATTAGGCGGGGCCGATGGGAGGGCCGATGAGGGCCGATGGGGGGAGTCCATAGGCCCTCCATCGGCGGAGGGCCGATGGGAGGGCCGATGGGGGGAGTCCATAGGCCCTCCATCGGCGGAGGGCCTATGGGAGGGCCGATGGGGGGAGTTCATAGGCCCTCCATCGGGGAGGGGCCGATGGGGGCCGATGAACTCCCCCTTCGGTATTTCTATTCGAATATTGATATTCGTATTCGAATTTTTAATATTCAAGTTCGAATATAAATATTTGATTCGATTCGATTAGTATTCAAATACGAATACAAAATTATGATATTCGATTCGATATTCGAAAATATTCAATTAAATATAAATATATAATACATTTATAAAAATATTTATATAAAAAATATATTTTATAAAACTTAATATAATAAATTTAATAATTTTGAATATATATATTTAAAACTTAAATATTTGAATTTTTTTTTTAATTTGAATTTTTTTTGAGGGCCGATGGCCCCAAAAATTTGAATTTTTTTTGAGGGCCGATGGCCCTCTGCTTCACCTTTTTTTTTTTTTTTTTTTTTTTAGGGCCGATGCCCTCTTAAATTTTTTTTTTTTAATATGTTGAGGGCCGATGGAGATCGGCCATCCATCGGCCCTCGGCCCTGGTAATTATTCTGATTTTTTTCTTTAGGGCCGATGGACTCCATCGGCCCTCCACCGGATAAAGACAAAATGGCTACTTTTGTGTTTTGTTTTAGTGATTGGCTACATTTGTGTTTTAATGTTTACTATTTGGCTAATAGTGAAAATGCCCCTTTTTAATATTACCACAGTGTAAATTGGACTTTTGTTTTCTCAATTTTCTTATTCCAAAAAATGAAAGAAAATATTCAGAAATTTCGTTGGAGTAAATACTGATGCAGTATTAGTCAACATTTGGTTCAGATTTTCTTCTTTCTTTATTTAAAATAAATGTCTGGAATTTCGTAGAACCCCCTCTCTCTCTCTCTAAAAATTCAAAGAATAGTTTGACTTTTGCATTGATAAGGTGAAATTTGTTAGAGTATGTGATGATTAGAAAGTTGAATCAATGGGACAATTTGTCAAATTAGGGTCTGAAAAAGTCAATTTAGACATGCGTAGCTCCTACTTTGTCTAACCTACATGGCTAACTATCTCAAAACTAAATAAACTCAACCACAATCAACTTATAATTCAATTATCATTGAATATCGGGATCGCGTAGGGGTGAAGGTAGATGACCCGAGACTGAAAAATCATATGTTCAAATCTCTTTGGAATTGTTAGCTTATGTTGGTTTAATTATCCTGTAGTTTGCAGGTTATTGCACAAGAACGGAGTTTACTCAGTGCACACTTTGGAGTGGTTACGGGTTACCTTCGTCATCAAAAAAAAAAATTATTGAATATCATATCTTCACGTCTGCACAATCATTTTTTTAAGATAAAAACGAGGATAACTTGTGGCCGCTATCTAAATCCGCTTTGAATAAATTTCATTCTTGTATTTTAATCTGTAAAAAACATAGAAATCACTAACTATTAGAAGTTAATTATAAATGATATACTCACACGTAACGATTAGCACAATCATCCTTACACCTAGATTGATTAATCAAATCCAATTTTCAATAATAATATAATACATATATCATGTAACACGTAATTCAATCTGAATTTAGACAAAACTAAGGACTTCAATTAATTCAGGTCTTTAATGTCAAAATGTGGACGCGTACATCAGAGAGACTCCAGCTGTGGAAAGTACAAATTAAATTAAAATGTATATGTAATTTTTCGTTGGAAATTATTATTTCCTATACTTCCAAAAATTTTATATAAAAATTAAATCGGAATAAATAAGAGTATTGTATTAATTTGGTTTGCCATCTTTTACAAATACTCCCTCCGTTTTGCTATTAGCGTCTTATTTCTTTTCGAAACGGTTATTAAGAAATTAGATGATAAAGTATAAGAGAAATAGTTGATGAAGGAGGAGAGAGAAAATAAGTGAGATAATGAAATAGTAGATGATAAAGTAGGAAATAGAAGATAAATGAGATAATAATAAAGTAAATGATAAAATAGGAAATAAAAGATAAGTAAGAGATATAATATTAAAATTTACTAAATATAGAATAAAGTACTTTTAGCTAGACGTCTCAATTAGAAAAGTGAGCCGATTATAACGGAACGGAGCGAATAGTAGTTTATGGTAAGTAACTTGTGGGAGAGGAGATGACTACATAGAACAAGAAAATCGATCAAATATTTTGTGGACGATATTTTAATGGCAACTTGTGTTTTTCCAACTTCGTAATGCTCCCCCACGTCAGGGTCCACTAATTCATGGTAAAATAAATAATAAACTAATCAGAAGTCAAGTCGGAGTTTTTATTTCTAATAGTAATAATATAATAATTAATAAGATTGTATACATTTTAGTCAATCTGGTGAAGTCAAAATAAAGACAAGTAGTACAATGATATAATAATACTATAAGTGTACCCACCTAATACACTAAACAAGCACTAAATGTAAATGTAGTATACTCACAACCACTCCAACTCGCAAAATTTAATACGCAACTCACTCACCTTAATAAATTAATCCAACTACATATCACATAGTATAAAATATAGTACTTCTTTTCTAAGAAAAATACACACCACTAGGTTAGGATGTGTTTACAAGAGTTTATTTCAAGCTTTTATTTATTTTTTGATTGTATAAGTAATTTTTTAATATTTGTAAAAATTATTTCTTGCGCTTCTCTAAAATTAAGTAGTTTCTTTTAAGCACATATTGATATGCTTATGGTGCTTAAAACATCATCATAATTTTTAGATTTACTAAAAAATATTTGATTTTTAAAATTAATTCTAAAATCTACCTGATTTTACTTAAAAATAATTATTTTCAACTTTAAGAAAAAAATAAATAAGAAATACTTATAATAAGCAGTTGCAAACACACCCTTAATCACTATATACATATATTATATCTCTATTATGTAAAAGAATGACATAAATTGCGAATTTTGTGAACTGTATTTCCTCCATCCCATCCGTAACATTCTTTTTTTTAAAGGTAAAAAATGAATGGACATAAATTAACTATTTAAAATCAAACAATATACACCATAAAATGCTAGTACTTTTTTAACTTTCGTACTCAAAAGAAAAATAACGTTATTAATGAGACAATGGTCAATGGGAGTACTCCTTCCATCCCAATATTTATAGTTCACTTGTCCTAAATTAATATCTCAATATTTGTGATACACTTCTAAAAAAAGTAATAATTATGTGGATCAAAAATTAATAATCAAAAAGTCAAATAATTTATAATATATACCATAATTTTCTAAATTTCCGTATTGAACTAATTGAGCCATAAATATTGGGATAAAAACAGTATAATTTAGTAATGTTGCATACAAATATGGATCGAAATTGTGTTACTACTCAAAAGATTGAATTGGAAGTATATCCCGACAGGCTGGGCCGAATTTTTCTATCATAGACCCGGTCTACAAGACCTGTGGTTTAGGATTGAAGTTGTGTATTTTTTGAATTTTTGTATTTCAAGAACATCCCATATGGCATGTTTTATAACCACCGGATCTACAACTTAAGTTGTGGACCGGGTCTAGGATAGAAAAATTCGGCTGGGCCACGATCCCCGAAGTAAATTAGAAATGGGAAATTGGCCAGCCCAGTCGTTTTTATTACTACTATTACCTTAATCAAACACTTCTCTGCCAAAGTCAACGCCTCTCTCTCTCTCTCTCTCTCTCTACTTCTCCCCTTATTTTGTTTGTACTTTCACAAAGTTGCCCATTTTACAATTCAGCAAATGAGATGAACTTGGGAAACCAAGAAAAACTTCTGCACTCCTCTCTATTCTAATTAAACCGATCGTTTTGAATCTCGTAAGGATTGGAATCTGATGGGCAACGGCGTGGGGAAGCTAACGGTGTGCTTCACCGGAGTGGGTCCCACCGCCGACGACGCCCGGCGGAGGAGAAAGGAGATGGCGGCCGGCATGGTCATGTCCGACCCGTTGGAGGATCTGGGCCACTCCTTCTGCTACGTCCGGCCCGAATTGGCCCGCCTCTCTTCCTCCAAGGTCCACTCCGAGTCCGACGACCCCCGTACCACCACCTTCCGGTCGATCTCCGGCGCCGCCGTCAGCGCCAACACCTCCACGCCGCTATCCACCTCCCTGCTCGACCTCTACTCCTACAACAGCATCGACCGGGCCTCCACCTTCGAGGGCTCCACCTCCTTCGCTTCCATCCCGCTCCAGCCCATTCCCCGAAACTCGTCCATCCACTCCGGCCCGTTGTTCAATTCGGGCCTCATCCCGACCTCCGGCCCAATGGAGAGGGGATTCATGTCGGGCCCCATAGAGCGGGCCTTCGCGTCGGGCCCTCTCGATCGCGGGATCTTCTCCGGCCCTCTCGAGAAGGGCTCCTCCGATCACCTCCGTCGGAGCTACTCCCACGGCGGAATCGCGCTCCGGTCGCGGCTGAGGAAGGTCTCGTTGCTTCGGGCCCTTCGACGGGCCTTCTCCAAGGGGATCTCCAGAGGCCAGAGCTCCATCGTCGCCCCGATCAAGGGCGTCATGGCGATGAAGGACAGCGACTGGATCGCCGCCGCCGCCTCCGAGAAGCAGAACGAGCTCACGGTCAACAGCAGCGTGAATTTCAGCAGCGAATGCAGCTTAGACGACGACGACGCAATGGAGACTCAAAATCTGCAATGGGCGCAGGGGAAAGCGGGAGAGGATCGAGTTCACGTCGTCGTATCGGAGGAGCATGGATGGATGTTCGTGGGGATATACGATGGATTCAACGGCCCAGATGCACCGGACTATTTGCTCTCCAATTTGTATACCACCGTTCGTAAGGAGCTCAAGGGCTTGCTATGGGATGATAACATTGATAATTGTGATACTTCATTGATCACAAATCCCTCAAACCAAGTTGAGGACGAGGCTTCAAGGGATAGAACAAAGGACGGATGCTCAAGATGTGTAGAGCAAGAGAGTTATCCTTGTTCAAATGATATGGTTGGGGAGTTATGCTACAAGAAAAAGGAGGGGAGAAACTCAAAGTACAAGTTCCGCGGAGCAGCGAAGAAATGGGAGGAGTATCAAAGGGCGTGGAGGTGTGAATGGGATAGGGAAAGATTGGAGCTTGATAGGAGGTTAAAGGAGCAGCTGGACAAGAAGAGATCACGCGCGGGCAACACAACCAATCACGCGGGCGTGCTCAAGGCTCTCTCCCAAGCGCTGAACAAGACCGAGGAGGCGTATTTAGGCGTTGCTGATAGGATGTTGATGGAGAATCCCGAGCTGGCTTTGATGGGGTCTTGTGTTCTTGTGATGTTGATGAAGGGGGAAGATGTGTATGTGATGAATGTGGGAGACAGTCGAGCCGTTTTGGGCAGGAGCAAAGGGCCTGATCTTTGGAGCCAGGACTTGGAGAGGATCAATGAGGAGACTTTATATGATCTTGAGGCTTTTGATGATGATATGTCGAATCCTCAACCGAGCTTAGTTGCCCTGCAGCTTACTAAGGACCATAGCACCTCCATAGAAGAGGTATACATTCATGTTCTGCAATCTAAGTTTGTTGAGATCAAGATTAGCCTTATGTTTGCCTTATTTGTTTGATTGTTTGTTGCAGGAAGTTGCAAGGATTAGGAATGAGCATCCTGATGATGCTTCCACGGTTATCAACGACCGTGTAAAAGGCTCGTTGAAGGTCACTCGCGCTTTTGGTGCTGGCTTTCTCAAGCAGGTATGCATATTGTTGGGATGTAATTTCAATAATGAAGTTTTGATTTAGATCCGATGAACCGAGTCAGTAGTTTGTATTTAGGATCATCACATATATTAGTGCCTCCTTTATGATTGTGGAGAACCCTAGAGAGATTTATCTGATAAAGCATCATTAACTTCACTTTCATGCAGTGTGTACTTCTCCTGCATCTGATCCTTACTAGAAAGTTCAAAATGAATACTCCCTCCGTCCCAATATTTGTGGCTCAACTGGTTTCGGCACGGGAATTTTGGAAGTGGTGTTATGCGGTGTGGATTGTTTGACTTTTTGATAGTTAATTTTCGTCCATACAATCATTACCTTTTTTTAGAAGTGAGCCACAAATACTAGAACATCCATTTATGAAAAGTGAGCCACAAATATTGGGACGGAGGGAGTATTATGTAACTCTAGACACGAAAAAAATGTTTGATAATCTTGTAACTCTATTGCTTTGCCCTCTAGGAATCTTGTAATGTGAAAGAGTAGGCAATTTCAGTAGTCCAATCTTTTCTTTTCTTATTCCGAATCTTGTTTATGCAGCCCAAGTGGAACAATGCACTTCTCGAGATGTTCAGAATCGACTTCGTCGGAGAGTCGCCCTACATAAACTGTTTGCCATCGCTCTACCATCACCAGTTAGGGCCAAGGGACAGGTTTCTCATACTCTCATCAGATGGGCTTTACCAGTACTTCACGAACGAGGAGGCTGTATCCGAGGTTGAGCTCTTCA
This sequence comes from Lavandula angustifolia, assembly GCA_028984105.1. Taxonomy (NCBI): domain Eukaryota; kingdom Viridiplantae; phylum Streptophyta; class Magnoliopsida; order Lamiales; family Lamiaceae; genus Lavandula; species Lavandula angustifolia. Next base: position 79,173 of record CM054805.1, read on the forward strand.
TTTCGTGGTCACCCGAAGGTGATCCTGCGCAGCACCTCGTCGAAGAACTGCTGTTCCGAGCAGCTAAAAGAGCCGGTATGTGTTCGTTTGCACTCAATAGGAAACACAAGTATGGAAAACTAAAACTAAAACTAAACCTAAACTGAAACTTCCTTCATGTTCTAGGGATGGATTTCCATGAACTACTTGAAATACCACAGGGGGACCGGCGGCGCTACCACGACGACGTTTCGATAATTGTTATTTCTTTGGAGGGAAGGATTTGGAGATCATGTGCATAATTTAGGAAATATGTTCACAAGTGTAGAATAATTCTCTTATTCTAAAAAAAGAAAAATCAATTTTGTTCACTTCCTTTCTATCTCTGTACTAACAACTAAGCTCTGAGAATTAGAAAGAACTCAGTTGTTTTGTTTTTTGTCTGTATAGGTTCAATAATCATCCTATCTTTGTCATAGAAAATAGTAATAATCTTTCAACAAATGACATCCTTGTAAATGGATTTTTTTTTAATGACGAGGAATCCGCAGCTGCTATCTTTGGTGAGAACAAAGTAAACTTTGCTCCTGTGTAATAGCCTGCAAATCAGGCAGGAGAGTTAAACCAGCCTGCAAACTAGGTAGGGGAGTTAAACCAGTTTGCAAACCAGGTAGGAGAGTTAAACCAGCCTGCAAATCAGGTAGGAGAGTTAAACCAACCTTAATGTGACAGAGTGACAGACACATACATAGCATTTTCAGTGGGATTTGAACCCATAACTTATTAGTCCCGAACCACCCACCTTCACCGCTATGTCATCCCATGGGGACAAGTTGTAAAGGGATTCTTTTGTTCTTCATTTGGTAGTGGTATGAAGATGTGTAATTCTCAGCTCCCAACGGCTAACCAATTGAGAAGTGGGGAATGAATGCAGTGTAGGTGGGGAGGTTGAGAATTGGATGTAAATAATTAGGAATCTTGCCTCTTATCTTGTCATTAATGTTGGACTTATGTTCTTGTAAGAGAAAGTCAAGTCCTAGATGAATTATAACAGAGCTGGAATTGTGTGGTACCATCACAATCCCATTTCATTAAATGATCAATTACACAAACCTCATTAATGAGTACTCCCCGCCGTCACATTAGTAGTATCTAATTTCTCTCTTTTGGTTGTCCCATTAAAAGTGTCTCATTTACACAAAAAAGTAAAAAATATGTGGACAAGATTCAACCACTCAAAAAGTCGAACAATACACACCACAAAACGCCATTTTCTTAATAACCGTACCGAAAAGAAATGTGATACTGTTAATGGGACAGAGGGAATAATATGACTCAAATTTCTAACCATATGAGTTATGACAAGGTCTGAATTTGTACAATAAACCAGTTGAACTCTGTAATAACACCACAAAACACCGTTTTCTTAATAATCGTGCCGAAAAAAATGAGACAGTACTAATGGGACGGAGGGAGTATGACTCAAATTTCTAACCATATGAGTTATGACAAGGTCTGAATTTGTACAATAAACCAGTCGAGCTCTGTAATAATCTGTCACATTTAGGCTGTCTGAAGTCTAAACACTATTTACATGTTAGCAATCCATTCTTGGATAGCAAGCCTAAGGGAATGATTGGGAGTTAAATTCAAGTCACTTAAGTCAGCATTAGTCATGGGAGAAGTTTGATGCCCATTTACCAGCCATTCATGCATTGCCTCTCCCTCATATGTGAACCCGTCTGCTGCACAACTTGAGGGTCATGCATTATTTCCTGCAGCCACACCAACATAATATAAAACAGTTTAACACAACAATGTGATGAGCTCACTTCAAAGAATTCGCTACTTACACGAAGAATCGGGCAGAAGAAAAACGACGGTGCTGCCACTGTCACTGCAGCTCTTTAACAAGCAAGGAAGTAAGCTCCGGCCGGTCCCTACCGTTCACTTCACACCATTGCAATCCCAACTCCACCAGCCTCCGTGCCACGTAACTCAGCCACTCTCCAGCAGAAGAGTCCAAGACGGATGCTACTTCGCCTCTTGATATTCCCAGCGAACCTCACGAACTAAAACTCCACTATTTCTTCCTGTGACCAGCTGAAGTGTGATTGCTCCAAGTGAATATAAGTCAAGACTTATGGTTTAGTGTTCCGGTTCTATGAGATTCCGGATCCGTATATAAACAAACTCCACCTGATCCAGAACCACCGCGAAAGCTAGGGCAGTGAGCAGTTTGGCCAGATGTAAGCATATGATCAACATAATCACTTATTTTTTGCATCTGCTTTGAGAATCCATAAGGATGTTAGCGGGCTTCAAGTCTCCGTGTGTGATCATTTTAGGTCTGAAAGAATGCAAGAACAGAAGGCCGCTTACCACAATTCTTGCTCTGTTCTTCCATGTGAGGGCATTGATGTTAGCCTCGGAAAGGCGTTCCCGGAGGCTACCATGAGGCAAGTACTCGTAAACGAGCAGATACGACTCCCGGCATACTCCAATTAGCTCCACAAGATTAGGATGATGTAGTCTGCCTAGAGAAAGAACGTCCCTATGAAACTCAAGTTGCCTATGCATATTGTAAAAATGGAGCTTCTTAACTGCGACAGTCTTGTCCGACACTTCCCCCCTTGAACACAACACCGTACCCTCCTCGGCCGATGCTGAAATTCTCGGAGAAACAGCATGTGGTGGCCTCAAGTTCCGACAGAGAGAACTCTGGAATATAAGAATCATCTTCGTCTAAACCACTAAATTCTTTCCCATTCGCATCTTTGCACTGCTCGTTACTTCTCCATCTATGGAGCCATCTTGTGGCTTCAATCTTCTGCCTCTGGAGTTTCCGCCTCTCCTTACGCAGAGTAACGGTTGAAGTCTGAATAAGCTTCAATTCCTCAGCAACTTCTTGACATCTGCAGTTTGCTTCCTGTGCGCGACTATCCAGTACAGCTAGATTCCGCATGGTGGTCTGTAGCTCTCGAGTTATCCTCTCTCTTTCTTCAAGTAGCTTCTCTTGTTCTTGAATAGCAATTCTAAGTGCATCTTCAACATCTATTCGATGTTTCACTTCGTTAAAATGAGAAACTAAGAGATCATAGGAAGATACATGCAATCTATATTAGAACTATACCAATTCAGTTGCAAGTTATCAACGCAAAGTCATAAATTAATATTACCTCCGTCCCATTACTGTTTGCCGCATTTCTCGAATGGACATCCCACTAAAGTTGCCGCTTTCAGAATTTGATAAATAATTAATATAATTTATGATACTTTATCATTTTGTACCTCCTACACTCTCTTGCTTTATCATCTACTATCTTAATTCTCATACAGAAAAGAAAGTGGCCCACGATAGCGGAACGGAGATAGTAATACATATGTAAAATATAGATGATGATGAGCTTACACAGAGTTGGAATCAGCGGAGAAGGCCGATGCACATGAATCAAACAAACTTCCTTCCCCGGAAACATACTGAAAGACCATTGCAGCAACGCCGCCGTCTTCTCCACCGACTTCCCCACCGCCACATGCACCCAGGGCCGGCCCTCAAGTGTAGTGAGTAGGGGCGTTGCTTAGGGCCCCAATTTTTTTGGGGCCCATTTTTGAATTTTTTTTAATAATAAATAAGTTTTTTTTAAGAAATAATATATTTATTCATTCTTTTTAACAAAGAAATGACCGGTTAATATATTTAATTTGATCCAGAATTCTATTACAAAATATAATATATCTATTCTAATATAGTAATATAAAATTTAAAATAATTAAATAGGTCATAAAAAAGTAAATATTACCTAAATTCTTTATTCTATCTGTACGTTTTTGTTATTGTTCATTTCTATTTCTCTTTTATTCACTAATTTTCTTGTTTACTAAACTGTTTTGAACACGACTATGTCATAAAAAATGGAGGTGAAGCGATAACTATTATTTTTTAAAAATATATACTAAAATAAAAGACGATAAAAATAAAAATATTACTTTATAACGAGGGGCCCATTTTTTATTGCTTGTCCCGAACTCCTTTTTTCTCAGGATCGGCCCTGCATGCACCGCTCCGCCCACCCCAACCTCCGGCACCAGACAACTCATCGGCTGGTCAAACCCATCCCGGAAAGCCGCAGCCGATGAGAACCCAGAATGAAAACCCTCAGCCGGACGAGGCGGGCGGGTCAGAAGCGCCGCCATTCTGTGGTTCCCGCCGGAGACGACGGTTTCTCGGCGAAGATCAGCTTAAATTAAGTTGGGCCGCATTTTCTTCGGTCGAAGGTGGAAATTCTGAGACCGACTGAAGTAAGATTCTTTAACCAAATCAAATTTGCCTCTTTCTTGGAGTAAAAAATTATTGATTCAAACGGATCTTGTCCGAAATTATTAATTAAAAGGTTTGATTTTGATAATAAAAATCGGTTATTACAATTTACAAGTGACCCTTTTTCTTTGCAGTGCTTACCGGCACCGTCATCCCTCTGCCTAATCATTCACGTTTTCTCTTTAACGGAATCCGTCGCCGTTTGTTCCCTTCCAACAAACCTAAATTTATTACAATCTCAATTTCCTACATCCTCTTCCTCTTCTACTCGGCGATTGTTGCAGAGAATTACTAACTCGGATCTCCAATTTCTCTTTCTGGGTTACAATCTGAAGGGTATATCTTTTCCTTTTTGTCTATCCTAGTAGCCCTTTATTTACTCTTCGGCTTTCTTTTTGCCCTACATAGATCGATCTTGTTTATAAAATTCGTCAATACCCTTTTCGATACCAAGTTCAAAGATTGAATCTTTGATCCAAAAGATGAGTGTTGGATCGAACTCTCCATGAGATTCATAGTTGCATTACTTATAGCTTCCTTGTTCGTAGACAAAGCAGATTCGGAATTGTCTTTCATTCGAAGGCATAACTTGTATTCATGCGCTTCATATTCGCCTGGAGTTCGCTCCCACAAATATAGCCATCCCTGCCCCCTCACGTCAATCCCACGAGCCTCTATCCATTCTCATAGAGTGCTGCGGAACTTCTGTAAAACGTTGGGATTTTTCCCCTCTTAATTGTGGTGGGCGTTCTTGTTGTATATAGAAGTTACTAATAATTGTTTATATTACAAGCCCTTAATTGTTGGGAGTAGAATAAAGGGATAGAAATGGGGGAAGATTTCTTGACTAGCTGCTTAAGCATTGAGAGTTATCCCCCTTCAACATTCTTGTCAATGGACTCCATTGCTTCCGGCCATGATGAGCCGGAAAGGGACATGAATAGGCAGGTTATTCTCTCCGGGCCGCCGGATATTAATCTCCCCTTGTCCGTAGAGCCAAGCCCTCCTCCCCAGTCATGGAGCCATGACTCTTTTGACATTCTTGATGTTGGGCTTGGCCACCAAATTAATGAAGGGGATAGGCTTATGGATTTGCCGAAAATCGGGCGAAAGTGTGCCAAGAAACTGGATAGTGCTTGGGGTGCTTGGTTCTTCTTTAGATTCTATTTCAAGCCTGTTCTGAAAGAGAAGTCAAAGTGCAATGTAGGTTGGGATAGTAACGGCGTTTCTGGTTTCGACAAGTCTGATCTTCAACTGGATGTTTTCTTGGTTCAACATGATATGGAGAATATGTATATGTGGGTTTTTAAGGAGAGGCCTGAGAATGCTTTGGGTAAGATGCAGTTAAGGAGTTACATGAACGGCCACTCGCGCCAGGGCCAGCGCCCGTTTCCGTTTAGTGCTGATAAGGGCTTTGTCCGCTCGCACAAAATGCAGCGTAAGCACTACAGGGGACTCTCGAATCCACAGTGTTTGCACGGTATAGAGCTGGTCCCGTCGCCCAACCAAACGGGGCTTGATGAGGAGGAACATAAGAAGTGGGAGGAGCTGACTGGTAGAGATCTTAACTTCTGTATCACGCCCGAGGCAAAGGAGTTTAGTTCATGGAGAACCCTACCGAACACGGATTTTGAGCTTGAACGAACATTCTCTCAAGTTAAGAACAATCCACACCCTCCGGCAGAGAAGCTTCTTAACGGTTCCGGTTTGAATCTCTCATCTACTTGTAACAAGAAGAGGAAAGACATGTTCACACATGGGAACGACGAAGATTGCTGCTTGCCTAATGATCTTAACGTAGATCGGCACCATGATGTAGAGTTTCACCCTGTTGAGCCTCCTTGGATGAGTGAGTTCACTGGGGTGGTGAGAAATGTGCATGGCCCTGCTACCGCCGCTAAGTCTATATACGAGGATGATGAAGGCTACTTGATCGTGGTTACTCTACCTTTCACTGATCCGGAAAGGGTGACAGTTCATTGGTGGAACAATCTAACCCACGGTGTTGTCAAAATCTCATCCTTGAGTACAGCATGCATGCCGTTTATTCAGAGAAACGACCGGACTTTCAAACTCACCCGATCCAGCCCCGGAGCACTGTCCACCGGGGGAGTTCAGACGAGAAATCCCTCTCCCCACACGGATCCCGGATGATGCTATGCTTGAAGCCTACTTTGACAAGAGTGGAACAGTTCTTGAGATCAAAGTGCCCAAGTATAGGTTGAGCCCGGAGGAGCACGAGGTTGTCGTCTGCCTCCGCCCTCCGAACGATTTCGCCTTGTCTTGAAGGTAGTTTCCTGTTGGTGTAATACTGATTAGTGAAAGTAATATACATCTTATGAGTGGGGGAGCAGCCTTACTCAGATAACTACAAACCATCAAGTTGGTGAAATTTCAAATTCTGTCCCACTTGCTCCTGCACTGCATATTCATGGAAAGACAAACAGCAGATAGTTGATTCAATGATGACTAAAAAGACTTGGGAGTCTCAAGATTATGATGAATGGAATGATGAGGATGAAGAAGTCAACTCACAATGAGAAGAAAGCAACCCAGATTTTCTCATCTCATCACCCTACCACCCATGCTGGCATTCCAAAATTTGGTATAATTAGCAGACAAAACATTACCAGTTCATAATGTCTAGCTCTCCTCCACTCTTCAGACTTAAGATGGGAAGACTACAGATTCTAGTTCCTCTTCTCTTGCTATGCCTCATGCTACCACCATTCCAACTGCACTATGCTAGTCCCTCCACATTTCAAGAAACAACAGCAGGTAAGCTTTCGGTACTGCAATCTTCACGCGAACGAAAGAATAATGTAAAATGAATCGATCCAAGTTTTAACAAGAGCTACTCATTTTGAATACCTGTTGCAGGAAGCTCCAAGATCAGCAATTCTGCACATAACTCGGGGAACAGGGGAAATAGCATTCAGACAGTAAGTACATGAGCAGAATCATTTTCTTACTTTCTTGCACATGTGTTGCAGTATTATGTTTGATGAAATGCTCATCACTAACAGAGAAACAGAAAGGAGGCATATGAGAAGAAGGTTCGAAAGACGCCTTCTGGACCGAGCCCGGTTGGAAACAACCGTCCACCATCCAAGGCTTGATCACTTGAAGAACTCTTGTATGTAGAACAAGTATTTGTTTTTTAGTCATTGGGGGTTAGATTTAATTAATGGATCTTACCAATAATACTCTGTAAAACAGTTCATGTTCATCAGATTCAGTTTAGACTTTATTGCTATGAACAGAAACTTTAAGCTATCCACCATAAAGAAAATGGCCGCTATATACTAATTTTGAAGTTCGAAAAATATACAAAAGTTCATTGAAACTACAAAAATTTCATAGGAGTCATACCGCACGGTTGCGCTTTGACCTCTTACTTCTCCTAGGCACAGAAGGAACTGGTTTTGAACTGCTAGATGTATATGCCTCTTCAAGAACTTCCTTTTCCTGCTATGCCAAATCAAACTCAATAAAATTACACTTGAAACGTTGAGCCGAGTTATTCGAAATAATGAGCTAAAATTACCTTTGATTCAGTTTCATTGTCTGAATCATCTTCATCCTGAGTTTCAGTTGGAGCTGAAGCCTGAACATCAATAGCAGGCAGTGCACCAGTCCTTTGATTCTTTTCTACCTCTTTCAGCTGCTTAAATCTGTTTTGGAAATAATTATTGTAAGTGTGAAGAAACTCTGAAACAGCAATGAAACTGAAGAATTGTAATTACATCGCCACCTTTCACCCTTTCGCTCTGGCTGAGAACCTGACCGTTTGGCGCGCCCTGCACTGATTATCCCACTGGCGTTCTCAGTACAAAATTTATAACTATATGAGTTGGCCTCTCAGAATTAGGCAATGTACAAATCTGCATGACTATAATTTTGAACTTAATCCAATCTTCATGACATCATGAACAGAAATCCTGAGAATAACTCGAATAAATGCATTTAACATCAGTAGATTTTAGACGGCTAGAAAACAATTTACGAGGAAGAGAGTAAATCTGTTCATCAGACAGATCTAGGTAACTTCTGTATATGCACTAATACCAATTTGTCCCTCAAAGGTAACGATAGAAAAAAACTAATCACCTTATTTTATAATGAATTGTCACGGCACTCCATTAATGATTACTATGTGAACATATCCTTCCAAATATGATTTAAATGAAGCCTTCAATCCCATTATGAGGCTACATCTTTGCCTTTCTGTCCTGACTTCTCACTAACCAGCATGATAGTCATGATTATCAATGAACTCAACACTCATGTTGACAATCATATATCACAAACAACACGAATCATACTAATAACAATTACTACTATTATTCTTTTATGTCAGCAATAGACTCTCACCTGATTTCTAGCATATCTCTGTTGGATTGCTTTGATCTTTGGTTGAAGATTTTGCATTGCCAGTGTTGATTCAACCTTAGATGGACAGAAATGTGAATTACTTTACTAGAAGGATCAAATGCAGAACATGTGGTAAAAGGAAAATAAGCATATTTTCCTTCAAATATAGAAACAAATTAGGCAGGCTGGCAAGGGTGGCATTGACATATATGAATTTCACCTGTTGCTTCGTCAACGGTAATGTTGCAACTTTAACAAGAATAGTAAGCAATATTATGGCAAATCCATATGAGTATGGCACATGAACAGCTGCAAGTCCATCCTTAAGCACCTGATGATAACATTAAAACCAGTTGTTAATTAAAAAATGCTAACGCCTTTACATAAGCATATGACAATAGTTTTGAACAGCCAGAAAAATATTCGACATTGTACACTATGTCTATGCGAGTTGAACCACGACAAAAACGGAAACAGCAACTAACTATGGCCCTTGGCCTTAGGGAACACTTTCATTATCATATTAAACAACTAGGAATCCTCCATTATATCCGAATTACCAGACCCTGCAATATAGCCTCCAGTTTTCAGAGTGCTCATCTCTTACTACGCTCCTAGACTAATAGGAGCGTAAGTTGCTCGCAAAGGATGTCGATCATAAATGGCACGAGATGGAACATAGCACTGACAGTAATAAGTTCATTCAGTTCTGGAAAAATCAAGGGATGAAACTTGAAACTTGGATATATATATGGTAATGAATTGTTAGAGCCCATTACTATGTTCCACATCGACTTGGCAAATATCCTGACTCCTCTATATAAGCTTGGATATCCCTTCTCTTTACAAGGCCTTTTAAGGAGAATGTGTCCCAATTTATCATGGCATCAGAGCAGGCCAAAGCGATGTTGGTTTGTTTGGTCCCTATGTTGGATCGGTCCTTATGGGCTATTTGTTTCCACTCTATATAAGTTTGAATATCCCTTCTCTTTACAAGGCTTTTTAAGGGGAATGTGACCCAATTTATCATGGCATCAGAGCAGACCAAGCGATGTTGGTTTGTTTGGTCCCTATGTTGGATCGGTCCATATGGGCCATTTGTTTCCACGTGTAGTAGTTCGATGTTCATACCGGCCCACACGTGAGGGGGCGTGTTAGAGCCCATTATTATGTCCCACATTGACTTGACAAATATCCTGACTCCTCTATATAAGCTTGGATATCCTTATCTTTATGAGGCCTTTTAAGGGGAATGTTGCTCAATTTATCATGAATGGCTTAATGGACATGGTTTCTCTTGAAATTGCTTCATATGAAGTTCTTTCATTGGCTTTACTCAGGCTTTTAGACGGAGTAATATAAAATAAATTGATCGGATAATTGTTTTAAGGATAAAATCACCGCCTCAAAATTACCTTCAGCACAACTTCCATAGCGTCCGAAATGAATCCGAACCACCCTCCGCTCTTCTGGGGGGCAGTAACAGCGGAGTCGGACGACGCCGCGCCGCCGTCCACAGCCACCGCAGCATCTGCAAGCGTGTAGAGCAAGCTCTCAGCTCTCTGAACAACCGCACCGAAATCAACGGAGTGATCGATGGGCGGCAGCTGGTGGAGGCTGAAGTTCACTTTGGTAGCGATGCGCCTACTCGAAGGAACAATTCCGCGGCGCAAAAGCGACGGAAGCGGTCTTCCCAAGAAAGACGGAGAGGAGATTAGAGTCCTCGCCATTGGAGAGATGGGAGTTAACAAGCGGAATCAATTGGAGAAGAAGAAGAAGAATTTGTTGAGGGATATTTCGGTGGCCAGCAATTGTTGGGATATTTTGTTATTCCATTTTGGTTATTTTTGTCATTTTCTGTTAATTTCATCCACAAATAAAAAAGGAAAAAGGCCCATACAAACTACGCATTATCATACACATACACGTTGAAGCTTCTTCTCAATCTCAACGGCGACTGCGTCGAGATAACCGGAGCCGCGAGCTGTCGGCGCCGGTGACATTCTGATCGCGCCGCCGTTTATCGAATCATTGGAAACCCAACTGATTTTGCGCGCGGATTTATAGGATAAATTTTTCTTTAAACTGAGTCAAGAAAGATCAAATTTTGTCCAATTTTCGGGGATGAATTAACGTTGTTTAGTTCCGACATTGATGATTTAAGTTATTCTGATTCTGTTTGCGTTCGAGTGGTGAGTCGGCGGAAGTAAGATTGCTTCGCAATAATTCTGCTTTAGTTGGTTAGCGTATGCATGATAGACACGTGTCCATATCACTATGATTAAGGTATTACTACATCTAATTTAATAAAATTTATTAAAAATGCAATATACTAATATTAATGTTGAATTGTTAATTAATAGTATATTTGTTAGTTTCCCAACAAACGTGGTTGATATTATTTTTTAAAGTGGTTTCATTAAAAATAATACTCTCTCCATTCTTATTTTATATATTCGTTTGTATTTTCACACATATTAAGGAAAAATTTAATGATATGGAAGTTATGATAAATGTTGGTATTGAAATTTGAGTAAATTAAAGTAAATCACTAAAAAGTTAAAGATATAATTGTGTTTGTTATTATAAAAGATAGAGAAATTAGTATTTTTGTATATTATCATATTAATTAGACTTATTAAAGTTAGTGAAATATTTCATTAAATTAATTTTTTTTAATAAATATATAAATTTGGGAACAGATGAAAAAGAAAAGTAAATATATAAATTTGGAACGGAGTACAAGAATATTCTTATAAATGATACTACATTCGTCCCTATTATTTATGTACGTCCCCTATTCCCCGTTTCCTTTTTGAAATACTCCTTCATCTACTCTCCTACTTTCCATTTATATCTCCTCTTTTTTTTTTTTTTTTTTTTTTTTTTTTTACTTTATCATCTTCTCTCTTTTCTTTATCTTTCTTCATTCATCTTCTCTCCCTTTTTTTTTTCCCATATCTCAATATTATCATCTCTTTCTTAATTTCAAATGAAATGTGCCAAATGGGGTACTATTTTATAAAATACGATTTTTTAATATACATGTCGAGAAGTTAGAACCACTTATAATGAGATGAGCTACCTATTAATTATCCCCATAATGTATCCAATGTTAGAATGAAGTAGTTGATGTTGGTTTCTTATTATCAAAAAACGATTATCATTGTTAATACGTGTTAATCGTTATTTTTGTGGTATCCCAAGTTTTGATAATCCAGTTTAATAGCAGATTTAATTAGTTGCTGAAATAATTATAAGGAAATGATTATTTTTGTTGTAATTTCACACGAGGATATGGAAAAGAAATAGAGGCTGATATTTATCCATCATTCCACCTCAGGCTAGCTGATAAATACAAAAGAAGTAAAAGTGAAATTGAGTTACTCTACTGCGTGGGCTTCATGTATATACCATAGTATGACTATACATATAACTAGCTTTAGTGATTCAACAGCTTTAACTTGCCTTATAAATAGTAGATGACCCTGCTGAATTAACTCCACCATTTTCATACGAGAATTCAGTAGACTTTGAGTGAAGTAGACTTCGGAAGAATTAAGGAGAAGGTTCAGCTGAAAAACTGAAAAGAGGACCGAAACAATTCAGCAAAGTAAAACAAGGTGGATTTTTACTATCTTCAACTATTTTGAGTTACTAAGCTCTATGAAATGTTATGTTTATCCATGAAAATATATTTTTGTGCGTTCTACTTGTTTAATGCTCTGACTTAATCGATCGAGATTCTCGTCTAGCCTAACACGCTAGCGAGAATTGTGTACATCATTGTTAGTAGTGCAATGGGATGATCTCCATTGTGTACTAACCAAGGGAGAGGACCTATGAGCTTCGGCTTTAAGTCTAACGGTTGGGATCTCTGGGTGAAGACCCGAGATCAGATGTTTATGGGACTCACTGGGTTGTATCCCAAAGTCCGAAAGGAAGGAAGGAGGTAAAGTAAGAGTAACAGTAGAACGTGACAGCGCGCGCGCACAAGTAAACGAATATTTGTATGTTTGGAAGTGACTTTTATTTTCAAAACCTTCCAAGTCATATGGTTATGATTGGATAAACTTGTTGTGAAATGTTTATAAATTGCATTACCCACTGAGTACAATAGTGTTCAACCCAAACGTTTTCAAAAATGATTTTTACATACTGAAGATGGCAGCGTGGAGGTGGCGGTGCTGAGTCGGTCTATTACGAAATGCTGAGTTGGTCTGTTATTTTGTACAAATATCCGCCTATTTTGAGACGTTTCCGCTGTATCATTATGTATATTACACACTACCTCTCTTGTTTCTACTGAGGTAGTTTGATCTTGATTATATAAATACAAGTTTACTGAATTCCAACTCTACTGAATACGGATTTCTGTCTGTTCTTTGTGGAGCTCAGTAGAGTAGTGCTACTGAGTTTAGTTAAGTTTTTTCCCTTTTTTTCCCGCTTCTTTCACCCCTCCCCAGTCGCGCCTCGGCCCATTTGCCTTTCAAAATCGGAAATTTGGGGCGTGACAATTTTAGACACAAAGTTTGTGTCTACTACTTTTTTTTTTATACGTGTTTATATCGTACCACAAAAATGTTAACTTGTGTTAAATATGCTCCAGTCTTTTTAGTAAAAAATAATGCTCCTCCAAACCACACAGGGAGAGTTCAACCCCCTAGCTTTCCATTTTTTATTGTCTCCACAATGACTTGACCACCTAACTAAAATGATACTCGAATAAATTCCAACCACCTTCACCAACTTTGCCATCCCAAGGGGACTACTTTTATATACACATGTATATATCATACCACAAAAATATTAACTTGTGTTAAATATGATCCATATTTTTTAATAAAAAATAATATTAATATCCTTGTCGTGAGCGCTAGACATTTTATGCGTGCAAAGACATCATTGTTAATCAAATTTTAGATTTTCTTCCCAACTACTAGCGTTGCAGTGTGGGGTTGCACTTTCCGCAAAAAGAGATGTACCAAGATTGCCAATCAAAACACCGAATTTCCCCAATTCCCAATCAATGGCATCCTTCTGTCTAAACCTTACACCAGTTGAAAATTTTATTTTAATAAAAGAAGAGATAAAAAAAAAAAAAATAAAATTTTAGTTAAAAAAAAAAAAAAAAAAAAAAAAAACAAAATAGGGGAAAAAGAAAGAGGAAGAAAAAAAAATCAAAAGCTGTATCGGAAAAATGCGGCCGCCTATCCGCACCCCAATCCCCTTCTCCAGGCTGAGACCCGCGGCGTCGGCGGCGTCGGCCGTGTCCCCCTGCCCGCCCAATGACGATGACGAAAACTTACTCGCGACGATAAACGACGTCGCGCGGGGCAGTCAGAGCTGGTCTATCGCTCTCGAGAATCCCTCCCTCTCCACGCGCATCAATCCGCGTCACATTGAGTGCTTCATCCTCCAGAATCTCCACGACTCCAGGTTAGCTCTCCGATTCTTCAATTTCCTAGGCCTTCACAAGAATTTCCCCCACTCGACGGCGTCGTTTTGTCTCCTTGTTCACTCCCTAGTCCAGTCGAGGCTCTACTGGCCGGCGACGTCGCTTTTGCAGACACTTCTGCAAAGAGCTGTGGATCCTGGTTTTGTTTTTCAGATTTTTTTCGATTCGTATAATAGATCCGATTTTTGTTCGGTGTACGGGTTTGATTTGTTAGTGCAGAGTTATGTTCAGAATAGAAGAGTTCTGGATTCGGTTGTTGTCGTCACTTTGATGAAGGAATGCGGTTTGATGCCGGAGGTCAGGACGATGAGCGCCGTGTTGAACGCGTTGATCAGAATGAGGAGATTTGAGATGGTGCTTGACTTGTTTGATAAGATGTTTGTGGATTGGAGGTTAGTTGCTGATGTTTATATCTATGCTGCTGTGATTCGGAGCTTATGCGAGTTGAAGGATTACGATAGGGCAAAGGAAATGATTAGTTGGATTGAAAAGAATGGTGGATGCAAGTTGAATGTGGTGATATATAACGTGTTGATTCATGGGCTGTGTAAGAGTGGGAGAGTGTGGGAGGCGATCGAGATTAAGGACTCGTTGGGGTTTAAGGGTATGAGAGCTGATGTCGTCACGTATTGTACATTGATGCTGGGGTTGTGTAAAGTGAATGAGTTTGTAGCTGCACGAGATTTGATGAACGAGATGGTTGAGTATGGGGTTGTTCCGAGTGAGGAGGCTTTGTCGAGTGTCGTTGATGGTACGAGAAGAAAGGGGGAAGTTGGTGATGCTTATGATTTGATTGATAAGGTGGAGAAACTCGGGCAAGTGCCTAATTTATATGTTTGTAATGCTATGATTCACTCATTGTGTAGATACGAAAAGTTTGGAAAAGCCAAGTTGCTTTTCATGAAGATGGAGGAGAAGGGGTTGATCATGAATGAAGTAAGTTACAACATCATGATCAATTCGTTTTGCAAAAGAGGGAGACTTGACGAAGCCATCACCGTTCTTGGTAAAATGTTCAGTTCCGGGATAAAGCCAACGGTTTACACGTATAACATGTTGATTAATGGGCAATGCATGTTGGGAAAATTGAACACAGCTGAAACTCTGTTTCTCGAGATGAATGAAAGAGGATTGAGCCCCACTGTTGTAACATATACTTCGTTGATCGATGGATACTGTAAGCAAAAAGAAACGGATAAGGCATTCCGGCTATATGATGAGATGACTGCGAAAGGAATTTCCCCGAATATTCATACGTTCACATCACTTACGTACGGTCTCTGCCATGCAAATATGATGGATGAAGCATATAATATGCTCAGAAAAATGTCAGAAATGAATGTCGCTCCCAATTTAGTAACATACAATGTTCTGATAGAAGGTTTCTGTAAAGCGGGTAACATGGCAAAAGCTTTCGAGTTGTTTGATGAGTTGTTGAAGAAGGGTCTTACACCAGATACCTTTACCTATAGGCCTCTTATCTACGGGCTTTGTTCCAATGGTAGAGTATCCGAAGCTGAAGAATTTATGGATCGCTTGCAGAACGAACATCATAACTTGAATGAGTTCTGCTATTCTGCACTCTTACACGGTTACTGCAAGGATGGGCGGCTCGAAGATGCACTGAGTGCCTGTGATGAGATGCAGGAAAGAGGTAATAACATGGATATGATATGCTATGCTATAATTATTCAAGGGATTCTTGAACAGAGGGATTCAACATTATTGATCAAAATCTTGAAGGAAATTCATGACAGGGGCCTAAGGCCTGACAATTTTATCTATACTAATATGATTGACAAGTACGGTAAGACCGGGAATCTCGGGTTAGCTATGGCTCATTGGGATCTTATGGTTAGTGAAGGATTTGCCCCAAATGTTGTGACATACACTGTGATGATTAATAGCCTATGCAAGAATGGAAATATGAGGAAAGCAGAGGTTATGCTGAAGGAAATGTTCATCAATGGAGTAATTCCTAATGAGATCACGCACGGATGCTTTATCGATCATCTTACGAACGTATCAAATATGGAAGAGGCCACACGGCTACATGGGGCGATGCTCAGAGGGTCCGTTGCCAACACAGCCACGTACAATATGGTAATTCGAGGTTTCTGCAAGCTGGGTCGAATTCAGGAAGCCTCTCGTATCCTAGTCGAAATGTCGAGTAACGGTATATCTCCAGATTGTATCAGCTACTCAACTGTTATACATGAATGTTGTAGAAGAGGTGACTTGCAAGGAGCCTTCAGCTTATGGGAATTAATGTTGGAGAAGGATATTAAGCCTGATGCAGTTGCTTATAATCTGCTGATACATTCATGCTGTGCTGCTGGAGAGTTTAGCAAGGCTTTTGAGTTTCATGACAGTATGGTGAAAAGAGGGCTAAAGCTAACTCGAGCCACGCGTGCTTGTCTCATGCAAAGATCATCCCTTCAGCCGCCTACAAGGTAGTCATATAGTGAGAAGATAATCTTAAACTCGAATGCAAAAATAATAATTTTTTTTGAAGTTAGAAAAAATGTGCAATGTCTCTAAAATTTTTAAAGGTTAACCACTTTAAAATATTTGCAATTCGAATGCTAAAATAATTATTTTTTTCATATATGAAAAATTGAGCAAAAATGTCCAAATTTTTAAAGATTAACCCCTTTAAAAAATTATCAACCTGTATGCAAAAATAATAATTTTTAAGATAGAAAAAATGTGCAAAGTTTCTAGAATTTATAAAGGTTAACCCCTTTAAAATATTTGCAATTTGAATGCTAAAACAATAATTTTTTTTCGTATATGGAAAATTGATCAAAATCTCCAAATTTTTAAAGGTTAACAATTCCTTCAAAAAATTATCAACTTGAATGCAAAAATAATAATTTTTTTAAAAATATTTTTATAGATATTTTTTCAAAAGTTGATAATAATTATCAACTTGAATGCAAAAATATTTTTAAAAAAGGTTAACCTCTTTAAAATATTTTTTTTCGTATATGAAAAATTGATCAAAATCTCCAAACCCCTTTAAAAATTATCAACTCGAATGCAAAAATAATATATTTTTTTTCAAGTTAGAAAAAATGTGCAACGTCTCTAAAATACATAAATGTTAACGTCTTTAAAATATTTGCAATTCGAATGCTAAAATAATTATTTTTTTCATAGATAAAAAATTGAGCAAAATGTCCAAATTTTTAACGGTTAACAATTCCATCAAAAAATTATCAACTTGAATGCAAAAATAATAATTTTTTTAAAGTTAGAAAAAATGTGCAAAGTCTCTAGAATTTTTAAAGGTTAATCCCTTTAAAATATTTGCAATTCGAATGCTACAATAATAATTTTTTTCATATATGAAAAATTGAGCAAAATCTACATAGAAAAAATGTGAAACGTCTCTAGATTACTTAAAGGTTCATCCCATTAAAATATTTACAATTCGAATGCCAAAATAATAATTTTTTTCGTATATGAAATTGTGAGCAAAATCTCCAAATTTTTAAAGGTTAGAAAAATTAATATTTTTTGAAGTTAGAAAAAATGAACACAGTGTCTATAATTTTTAAAAGTTAACCCCTTTAAAATATTTGCAATTCGAATTTTAAAATAATAATTTTTTTCATGCATAAAAAATAGAGCAAAATTTTTAAATTTTTAAAGATTAACCCCCTTTAAAAAATTAGGAAATCGAATACAAAAATTATATTATTTTTTTAAGTTAGAAAAAATGTGAAACGTTTATAGATTACTTAAATGTTCACCCCCATTAAAATATTTACAATTCGAATTATAAAATAATAATTTTTTTCATGTATAAAAAAAAGAGCAAAATCTCCAAATTTTTAAAGGTGTTAACCTTTAAAAAATTAGGAAATTGATTACAAAAATAATATATTTTTTTTCAAGTTAGAAAAATGTGCAATGTCTCCACAATAATTAAATGTTAACCCCTTTAAAATATTTGCAATTCGAATGCTAAAACAATTTTTTTTTCAAAGATGAAAAATTGAGTAAAATCTCCAAATTTTTAAAAATTAACCCCTTTAAAAAATTATCAAGTTGAATGCAAAAATAATAATTTTTTTTGAAAGTACAAAATATGTGCAAAGTATCTAGAATTTTTAAAGGTTATCCCCTTTAAAATATTTGCAATTCGAATGCTAAAATAATAATTTTTTTTTCATATATGAAAAATTGAG